>PVJO010002085.1:0-152710 GCA_004026905.1 Hystrix cristata | reverse complement strand
GGGGATTTAGCTCAGCGGTTAGAGTGCTTGCCTTGCAAGCGCAAGGCCCTGAGTTTGATTCCCAGGACCAAAAAAAAGAGTTATGGCTGAACTTCCTTGTTAAAATATTTCGAGTTCTTTCAGCCAATCTCAGTTTCAAAGCATATTCTTAACTGCCAAATTAAAAGAAGATATTTCCCCCAATATTTATACTGTACTTTTGATGATTCCAAGGCATGTTCTTTCAAATTTAGTCAAGATTTGTCTGGAAAGAAACATCACTTTGTCAGTTACAGTATTTAAGGCAACAATGTAAGCCATCCTAGTTCTGCCCTGAGGGAATACTTGTCACCTGCTTTCAAATGAAACGTGCTCTGGACATAGCAAACATGTATATTATTGTTTTTAGTAAAAATAAAGCATAACTAGAGAAATAAACATTATATCACAGATACGTAATATAACGGCAAATGGTTACATATATTAAAAGGTTTTACATTACATGCCTCTTTCAATAGTTACATTTGAGTTCCCTTTCAGTCCCCCACTTCATATTAATATAGTTACTGGCTGAAAAAGATGGTCACTCACTTTTATTTATAGAGATAAAACAGAAAAGGGCTTGGATACATGGGTTGAAATATGAGTAACACACTGTAGATATCTTATATATACTGCTGACTCACACGTTTATTTCATCCTATGGATATCTATGGAGTATTCATTACATACCAAACATGATTATATGAGCTGGGGCTACAAGAGTGAACAAAACAGAAAAAGTTTCTTACCTCACAGAATGTACAAATACATGAAAAATATGAATTTTTTCAACTCTATGCTCCAGCAGTTTTTGTAGGACAGAAATGGTCATTGTCTCCAGTTTCATGTGGTACAGCCTAAATAATCTGTCAGATGGAGACAAGTGACATAGAGAAGCAAAAGTGACAGAAGAGAAATTGAGTATATATAGGATATTATTCTTCTAACTAGGGTAGTCAGAGAAGAAAGAGACCTTAAATAAGTGAGGGAACAAGGAAACAGTTCTTCCCTGGGAAGAACAGTCAAAGCCCTAAAGCAGGATTGAATTTTGTTACTGAGAACCAGCCCAGGCACTAGTGGAAATGCAGCAAGGTGGACCGGAGCAAAAGACAGAGGATAACAAGCCCAGAAGGCATAGGCAGCAAGAGCACCAGGTCCATGTGGCTGCAGTAAAAAAAAGGAAGTGACTTTACTGTAATGAGACTGGAAGTTGTTGAAGAGCTCTGAGGTGAGAGGGAACATGTTGCAATTTATATTTAACGGGACCATCCTGGTTGCTAGGTTGAGAATAGCATTTTGGAGGGCAGAAAAAAGGGCAGTGGGTGAGAGATAAATTAGGAAGCTCTTACAACAATCCAGGCAAGAAACAAGGGGTACCTGGAACAACAGGGTAGGTGATGAAGTAGTACTAGAAGATGATGAGAAGTAGTTATATGCAGGATGTAAACTGGAAGGAGTGCTGATAGTTCTTGTCATAGATTAGTTATAGGCCTAGAAAGAAGGGAGTATGATGGCTTGAGATGACCACGCAGTGTTTGGCTTAGGCAAATGGGAGGATAGAGTCATTTTTAACTAAGGTACAGAAGACTTCAGTTTTGGTGGGAAGAGTAGAAAAAGTCTGAATTTCAGTTTGGAACATGATAAATTAACAAGAGTTATTAAGTATTCAAGTAGAGGCATCAAGTACACAAATACAAAGGTCTAAAGTTCAGAGGAAGAGGCCAGGATAGAGATGTATGTTTAGCGCTACCAGCTTTTAATTGACATATAAATCCATGAATTGCACTGGGTGGTGTCACCGAGGCAGTGATGATAGATAAAGAAGTGATGAAGGCTAAGAGCTGGACCTAGGCATAGTCCCATATTTAGAGAAGAAGAAAAAGAGATGAGTTGGAAAATGGCTAGTGAAAGTGGATGATCAAGGAGGGAGTCCTGTCTGAAAACCCAGGGCAGAAAGTATTTCAAAAGCAGAGGCTGAGTAACTATGTCAGATAATAGCATAGTAGGTAACGAGGCATTTATAGGTCAGAAAATATTTTTTAATGACTGACGTATGGCAGTGTATCCATTTTGCTGGTAGACTGATCCCACAGAGGAAGAACAAGTGATGGTACAAGAGAGAGAAAAGAAAATTGCCAGAAAAATCTCTTAAATACAAGAGAGCAGATACAATCCATTGCAGGAACCTGGGGTTACACTTTGGAAGAACAAGGATAGTTCACCTGCAGAAACCAGAACAGAGGCAGAATGTGAAGATAATCTTCTTTAAAAATATGAATGACAGGACTCAGAGATTTCCAGGTAGCAGAAGGGTCCAACTGGAATTTGTGTTATAGCAGAATTACTGGCATGACTGTGAATTGTCCTCCAATGAAGAATGAGTAGTTATTATTATTAAATGGGCTGGGGCTTTAGCTCAGTGGTAAAGCATTTACCTAGCAAGCACAAGGCCCTGAGTTCGATCCCCAGCACCAAAAAAAAAAAAAAAAAAAAAAAAGAAGTATTATTAGAAACGTCTAGGGTAGCAGCAGCTTTCAGAATCAAGAGGTTTGGGATTAAGCTCCAAAATTTAAGTCTGAGATAATGCCGTATCTGTTGGTCCAGGGCCCACATTTTGAAAACCTCTGGTCTGGGATGTTACCATGGTACAGTGCAGGAGAAAACATGATCGCTGTGAGAGAGAAGACAAGGAACTCTGAGGCAGGGACATTAGAAAACTCATCCACTCAACTATTAAATGAATACTCAATCCACTCAGACATTTTATTTAGCCAACAATTTAGTTCAATATTGATTCTGATGTGAAGTCTTGTATAGAATTAGAAAATGAAAACAAACAAACAAAAAAATGAGAAATGCCTTCATTTCTGTGAAACTCACATTTTAAAGGCTTGTCTGTCCCAAAGGAAGATGTATATTTATAGGCTTGTTTATTCCATTGCAAAATATAGAATTCTTGGTGAACTTTGTCGGGAGTAAAGATTATATATTGCTGAAAAGTGACACTAAATGTCCAGGATCCCATTAAATAAAATTTTAACTAATCATTTCACATAGTGAATATAAGCCAATTTATACTTTTATAAATTTATATTTTATACATGTTTTAACATTTTATATTTAAGATAGGTGAGAAGGAAAAGTAATATACAGAGAAAGCTTCAGTGGTATACTACCATCATCCTGATAAAAAGCCTTGACTCCAACTTTGTTACTGACCGTCTCAGCCTACACATCCTTAGTATTTTTTTTTTTTTTGGTGGGGGTTGCTGGGAATCTAACTCAGGGCCTTGCGGTTGCTAGGCAAGCACTCTACCACTTGAGCTAAATCCCCAGCTACACATCCTTAGTATTAAACAAAATTGTGAGCTCTTTCCTTATAGGGGTGCTGTGATTGGAGTAAGTCCCTCAAAAGTTCGTATGTTAGAAACTTAATCCTTAAATTCACATGCAATTGGTATTTGAAGGTGAGACCATTAGGAAGTTATTAGGGTTAGATCAGGTCACAAAACTGAGCACTCCCAATCATAAGATTAGTGGCTTTATAGAAGAGAGAGAGACACTAGAGTTTACACGTGCCCATTCCCTCATCATTTCATGCCTTCCATGTTCAAGTTAAGACACAATAAGAAGGTCCTCACCAGACACTGTCCCTCAGTCTTGGACTTCTCAGCCTCTAGAACTATGAGAAATAAACTTCTTTTCTTTATAAATTGCCAAGTATTCTGTTATAGAAACATTAGACTAGGACAAGGGAGGAAAAATCCTCAAACTCAATATTATTCATACAATTTTAGAGAGTTTCAGGTCTCTGTGAAGCATAGTTGTGTTGTCTCTCCAATCTAACAGAAAAATGAATTGCAGAAAAATACATTTTATATCTTTCCTTTTCTCATATCACACATCATCCTTTCTATGAAAAGTAAACGTCTCTTTAAAAAAAGTCAGATAGGCTGGGGATTTAGCTCAGTGGTTAGAGTGTTTGCCTCGCAAGCTCAAGGCCCTGAGTTCAATCCCCAGCACCAAAAAAAAAAAAAAAAAAAAAAAAAAAAAAAAAAAAAAAAAAAAAAAAAAAAAAAAAGTCAGATAAATTTTCTAATATCTCTTTGGTAATCAAAATTAAATCAATAAAAAGTGAACTGATCACATGCTTTCATGGATCCTGGGCACTGTGAAAGCATTCAAAGAGATACAAGGTTCTGATTTTAGCTCTCAAGAGTTTTATAATATGGAAGGAAATATAAGGCAAACACACAGGAAATTTACCTAAAACTGTATAGGTCTGGGGATTTCAGAAGGCAAAAGAAAAGATGTCAAAACACTGATAAATCTGTCAAAATCATGATAAAAAGACTTTTTGAAAGAATGAACTTAGAGTCGGGCCTTGTAGAAGGAGGTAAAACAAATGAAATCAACATGTAGAATGGATTTCTGATAGACAAGGATGGCAGGCTACCTATTGGTATGAAACGTGACATATTTGGCAAGTTCTCCATCAAAACGCAGTGTACCTGTCATTAGACAGTGAACTCGGCCAAACAGTGTGAAAGATCTCAGCAGAGCAGATGAACACATCAAATTAACACAGGGCTAAAGTACTAAAAAATCTCCTCCAGGAAGGCTACTTTCCAGGTTTGTGTCACACTCAGGAAATATTCAACCATCAGACTTCTTCCAAATACCCACTGTTACCATTGTTCTCATTGATCTCCATCTGTGAGCACTTTATAGTTTCCAAAGCTGTTTCACAGGTATGACCTCATAGTTTTCTGTTTATAGAATCTGTATTGACAATTCTTTTCTATTTTTTTGCATTTCAGGGGATTGAACCCAGGGAGCACTGAGCTACCTTTTTATTTATTTTAAATTTTGAAACAGTGTCTAGATACATTGCCCAGGTAAGCCTCAACTTATAATTCTTCTGCCTCAGTCTTCCGAGTAGCTGGAACTGCAGGCATGCACCACCACGCCTGACTTGTATTGATCTTTCATTAAGCAACTTCCAGAAAATAAACATAAGAAAATAGATACAATTATTTTACCTATGAAAAATCTTACATGATTAAAAAAAGATATTAAGAAATCACACAGATTGATGCAATTAGCACTGAAAGAATAATGCAGAAAGTATCTTGTTATTGTCCTTTGTAATACCCCTGGTTAGATCATTTAATGAGTCAAGGAGAAAAGGAATAGCATTTGCCTCAGGATAATTTAAAAAGTATCATCTCCTTCTGAATTTCATAAAATGTTGAAACAAATACATCTTGCACTGGTTTCAGAATTCCATATTAATAATGCTGTCAAAATCAGAAATAAACAAGATATTTGATTAACTTGTTTTCTGTTAACCTTGGGCACAGTAAATTGAACATAATTTTTTTTTTTAATAAATTGCAAGTTGAAAGGTCTTCAGATCATCTTTGAACTGGAGCAGCAGGAAGACATACGACTGAGCTGAACCTGGAGTGACTTCAGTGCTCAAGTGAGAAAGGTCAGTGTGGAAAAACAAATCCAGTTAATTAATGGTTCTGAAAAGTTAGGACCAAATTATTAGACTTCTAAACAAAGTTTAAATTTTAAAACTTCGTATTTTAATTACTTTAACCATCCACTTCACCTCCTAGACCTGGCATTGCTAAGACTTACAACTTTATCCTATGCCTTCAGAATATGTGTTTATCAAAAAGCCATAATGACACACTTGAGAAGTTCACCCTATCTTGTAACTAGATAGTGACGATCTGACATACTGAGTAAAACTGTGTTCTCCAAATATTCAAAATATTCTATTACTCAAAACATTTATAATTTCACAGAGTAAGCATGGCAGAGGCTAGAATAATGGAAAGCCCCGCCCCCAACAGCCCCAGTCAGGGCTTAGCAAATCCAGGATAACTTTCTGACTCTTTCAAGGGCAAAGTACAACCAAATTTGGTTTTAGTCTTAGGAGAAGTTAATCTGACTCTGATTATTAGAAAATTAATCAGCCATAAATATAAAATAAAAACAGTTGATTTTAGAAAGCAGTGTTTTTATACTCACTTGTGAGGTTACTGTAATTCTATTCATAAATTTAATTACTAACATAAAACCCTCCTCTCTACCACAGAGGAGTTGAAAAAAAAGAGTGAATTATTCACCATAATGACTAAATTTCCCCTTTTCCATGAAAAAAGCACTTGGTAGCCTGAAGATAAAGAACCTGGAGAGAAAATCCAAATAAATCTGGAACCAGGAACAAAACCACAGGATATCAAATTTCAGGTGTGAAGAGAAGGAGAGTAAGAGCCTCTCCAAGATTTGTTGTCTAGACATTGGAATACAGCAATTTAGGGAAGAGAAGAAGGAGGGAAGCGTGTTCTCAGGACCCAGCAGGGAGCTGAAGCAAGAGTTGAAGCACACGGGGAAACAAAAGGAGAGACCAGTCGAGAAGAAGAAGGTGATGGACAAATGGCACTTTATCCCACAGCTCCTACTCGCAGCCCGAGATCAGAGCCCCGCCTCACAGCTCTGCCTCCCAGCCCCAGCTTGCAGCCCCCGGGTCACAGTCTGGGCTCACAGCCTCGGGTCACAGCCCAGCTCACAGCAGCAGCTTGCAGCTGGGGTCACGGCAGCACCACACAGCCCTGCGCGTCCCCGGCACACAGCCCGGCTCACGGCCCCAACTCGAGGCCCCAGCTCTCAGCAGAAGTGATGCAGTTTGAGCCTGCAGACCCACAGTGACCAGTCACTGGTGAGTTACCTGAGTCATCTGACCTCAGATGGCCCCCAGGAGAGGGTGGTGATCAGCCAATTGCCATTTTGGAAAAGGGCCTAGCTCAGAACTCAGAAAATCTGCCAGCGGCTTTTGGTGCTGGGGCAAGGCGGGGCAAGGTGGAGCAGAGCTCAAACTCAAATTGAAAGGAGGGAAAGGAGCCAAATTCAAACTGGCAGGGAACTGAATCCAAGCCAGTGGGAAACACACAGTGTGTCTCCAGCTGAACAAATTGGATTTCAACCCCACAGCCAGTGATCAGGCTGAATTTCAGTGGAATTGGTGAAGCCTTGCTATTGAATCAAGCTGGGAACACTCACTACCCTGACAAAACCTACTGCTGGGATTAATCAACAAGGATCTGGGCCTGTCTACTCTGTCTACCAGCAAAAGCAGAGACACACCTAGAAGTGGACATTTTATTTTATTTTTTAAATATTTTTCCCTTTCTGCTCTTCTTTTTCTTGTTTTTTCCTCTCTTTCTTGTTTTTATAGGAAAGTGACTTTCTAGTTTTTTGCTGGGTTTTTTTGTTGTTCTGTCCTTGTTTTACTTCTTCCTTCTCTCCTTTCCTTCTCTTTCTTTTACCAGTTCCCCAAAGTTTGTCTAATTTCCCCCTGGCTTCCAACCTTGCTTCTCATCTCTTTGTCTTCTTCTATTTCTCAATCCTTTCCTCATAACCTCTTTTGAATTTTTTCCGCTGAGAGTAAATTCACCATACTGAGGGCATATTTACTGCATACAAGTTTCTGGTTTATTTGGGATATTGTTTTATAACCACAAATCTAGTTCATAAGGTATAAGGTGGCAGATCAATAGTTACTACAGTTTGTTATCTTCTAGACTGTGTCTGATGCTATTGTTGTTGCTGATTGTACTACTTTAGCCAAGGTGACAGAATTGTTCTACTCAGTTCTTCCTTGCATGCCAAGACTAAGACTGGCAGAGGGCCACAAATAACACTATAGGCCATGGTTAAAGAACTAAGGACTGGCCAAATAGCAACTTCTCAGCCCCAATAAATTGAAGAGGTGAGATTTTGCAACAGACTCCTAATATAAGAACCAACTACACCTGTAAGACATCTCTGAGGAAATAGTCACTTCCAAAAGGTTCTCAAAACTAACAAAAAAGCTACCTGCCACAGGCAATTCATAAGCATCAACCCAGGAACTAAACCAAAGGAGAAAAAATAGAAAATGAGAAGACATACAAACAAGATGCAACCCCAGACCTCCAGCTCACCAAAAGCAAACCCAGGGGGTAATGAAGTGGAACAATCTGAAAGCTTCCCACTCAGACTCTTGGAAGCAGTAACAGCAGAAGTAACAAAGCAGATGAGTGAGGCTCTAGAAAATATTAAAACAGAAATCATTTCCAGAGTGAAAGACATGATTAGTGACTCTAGAGCAGATACAGGTAAAAAAATAGAAGAGCTTAGAAAAATGATGGAAACCATAAATACCTAACACAGGAAAGAAATGGAATTTATGAAACAGATTCACACAGATGTCCAAGAGATTAAAAATTCCATTGAAAGTACTGGCAGCAGAATGAAGAAAAATAACGTAAGATTGATAGGAGTCAATGAAAGAGCAGGAGATAGCACAAATCACATAAGAAACCTGTTCACAGAAATAATGGCAGAAAACTTCCCAAGTATGGAAAAAGAAATGGACATACAAATAAGTGAGGCATACAGAACGCCAATTAGCCATGATCAACAAAAATCTATCCCAAGGCATATAATACTCAAGTGTCCAGAAATTCAACAAAGGAACAGAATATTGAAAGCTGTTAGAAAAAGAAACAAATAACCTATCAAGGAAAGACCATCAGAATCATAGCAGAGTTCTCAACACAAACCTTCAAGTTAAGGAGAGCTTGGAGTGAAGTATTCAAGCCCTAAAAGACAACAACTTTAAGCCCAGATTGATGTACCCCGAAAAACTGTCTTTCAAAATTGAGAGAGAAGTAAGATACTTCCATGACAAAGAACACCTGAAGAGATTCATGAGCACCAAACCAGCACTCCAAAATATACGGAAGGACATTCTGGAAAGAGAAAATGAGGACTACAACTCCAGGAATCACAACAGAATGAATCCTTCAGCCAAGGCAAGTGATTAAACAGAAGGGAAAACTAGGAATCCAATGACAGGTAAATAATATGACAAGAATAAGTCAACATATGTCAGTTATAACCATCAATGTAAATGGTCTCGACTCGCCAATCAAAAGAAGCAGACTGGCAGAATGGGTCAAGAAGCAAGACCCAGCAATATACTGCATACAAGAAAAACATTTAAACCAAAAAGAAATTCATAGACTGAAACTCAAAGGATAGAAAACAATTTTTCATGTGACAGAGACCCGGAAAAAAGCAGGGGTAGCCATTCTATTTGCAGACAGAGTGGATTTTAAGCCAAGACTCATTAAGAAAGACAAAGAAGGTCACTACATCCTTGTAAAGGGAACAATCCAAGAAGAAGAGATGACAATCATAAATATATATGCACCTAATACCAGTGCACCTAATTACATACAACAAATATTGATGGACATGAAAAACCAAATAAGCACCAATACGATTGTAATGGAGGATTTCAGTACCCCACTGTCACAAATAGACAGATCAACTAGACAAAAAGTCAACAGGGAAATATCAGAACTAAACTAAACTCTTGAACAAATGCACCAAGTAGACGTATACAGAGTATTCCACCCCACAACATCAGAATACACATTCTTCTCAGCTGCACATGGGACTTTCTCCAAAATAGACTATATACTAGCTCATAGAACACCCTTAAGTAAATGTAAAGGAATCAAAATTATTCTATGCATACTATCAGAACATCGTGCATTAAAACTGGAAATAAACAGCAAAAGGAACCACAAAAACTCCATAAACACATAGAAATTAAATAGCACACTCCTGAACAATCAGTGGGTCAGAGAAGAAAATAAAGAAGAAAATAGACAGTTTCTACAATTGAACAATAATCCCAGTACAACCTAACAAAATTTGTAGGACACAATGAAAGCAGTTCTACGAGGGAAGTTTATAGCATTGAATGCCCATATCAGAAAAACAGAACGAGCTCAAATAAACAACCTAATGTTGAACTTCCAGCTTCTAGAAAAAGAAGAGCACATACACAAAGCCCATACAAGGGAGAATATTATAAAGATCAGAGCTGAAATTAACACAGTTGAAACTAAGAAAACAATACAAAGAATCAATGAATCAAAGAGTTGGTTCTTTGAAAAATTAAATAAAACTGACAAACCTTTAGCCAACCTTATAAAATGGGAAAGAAAACACTCAAATTCATACAATTAGGAATGAAAAGGGCAAAATCACAACAGATCCTGCAGAAATCCAAAACATCATCAATACCTACTTTGAGAATCCGTGTTCTAATAAGATCGAAAATACAGAAGAAATAGACAAATTCCCAGATAACTATGAATTACCAGAACTGGATCAAGAAGATATAAAAACTCTAAATAACCCAATATCAGCCACTGAAATTGAAGAAGTAATTAAATACCTATCAACAAAGAAAAGCCCAGATCTTGACGGATTCACTGCTGAATTCTACAAGAAATTTAGAGACAATTTAATGCCACTAATTCTCATACTCTTTAACGAAATTGAAACAGAAGCAATACTCCCAAATTCATTCCTGAAAGCAAGCATTACCCTGATACCAAAGCCAGAGAAGGATCCAATGAAAAAAGAGAACAACCGGCCAATCTCATTAATGAACATAGATGCAAAAATCCTCAATAAGATACTGGCAAACAGAATGCAACACATTATCAAGAAGATTATACACTATAACCAAGTAGGATTCATTCCAGGGATGCAGGGATGGTTCAACATACACAAATCAATAAATATGATACACCATATTAACAGAACCAAGGACAAAAATCATATGATCATCTCAATAGATGCAGAAAAGGCATCTTACAAGGTCCAACACCCATTCATGATAAAAGCCCTGCAGAAAATTGGAATAGACGGTCTTTATCTCAATCTGATAAAAGCCATCTATGACAAGCCAACAGCCAACATCATACTAAATGGTCAAAAACTAAAAGCTTTCACTCTAAAATCTGGAACAAGACAAGAATGTCCGCTCTCACCACTCTTATTCAATATAGTTCTGGAAACATTAGCCAGAGCAATTAGATGAGAGAAAGAAATAAAAGGAATAGGGCTGGGGATTTCGCTCAGTGGTAGAGTGTTTGCCTTGCAAGCATGAGGCCCTGAGTTGGATTCCCGGTACCAAAAAAATAAAAATAAAAAAAAAATAAAATAAAAGGAGTAAGGATAGGAAAAGAAGAAGTTACATTATCATTATTTGCAGATGACATGATACTCTATACAGAAGACCCCAAAAACTCCAACAAAAAACTTCTAGATTTAATAACCAAATTCAGCAGCATAGTTGGATACAAAGTCAACACTCAGAAAACAGTAGCATTCCTGTACCAAACAACAGACTCACTGAGAGAGAAATTAGGGAAACAACACCTTTCACGATACCATCCACAAAAATGAAGTACCTAGGAATCAATCCAATGAAGAAAGTAAAAGATCTATACAACGAAAACTACAGTACTTTGAAAAAGGAGATTGAAGAAGATATCAGAAAATGGAAAGATATCCCTTGCTCTTGGGTAGGAAGAACCAACATAGTGAAAATGTCCATACTCCCAAAATTGCTATACAGATTTAATGCAATCCCAATTCAATTACCAATAGCATACCTCACAGAATTAGAGAAGACAATCCTAAAATTCATTTGGAACCAAAAGAAACCTAGAATAGCAAAAGAAATTCTGGGCAACAAAAGCAAAGCAGGGGCCATCACAATCCCTGACCTAAAACTATACTACAAACCTACTGTAATAAAAACAGCATGGTACTGGCACAAAACAGACCCCAGGACCAATGGAACAGATTAGAAGATGAAGAAATAGGTCCAAACACTCTCAGTCACCTCCTCTTTGACAAAGTGGCCAAACAACCTCACTGAAAGAAAGATATCCTCTTTAATAAATGGTGCTGGAAAAACTGGCTCTCCATGTGCTGAAGGTTAAAATTAGACCCATATCTTTCCTCATACACTAAGCTAAAAGCAAAGTGGATCAAATATCTAAATATTAAAACTGAAACACTAAATCTATTGGAAGATAGAATAGGTTGAACTCTTGAAGACATAGGTGTAGGCAAAGACTTTATGAACAAATCCCCAGTTGCCCAGGAAATATCACAAAGAATCAACAACTGGGACCTGATCTTGTTAAAAAGCTTTTGCACAGCAAAAGAAACTACCAACAAAGTGAAGAGACAATCCACAGAGTGGGAAAAAATTTCTGCCAGCTATTCCTCTGACAAAGGACTAACATCTCTAATATACAAAGAACTCAAAAAAAATCAGACCCCCCCCAAATTGAAAGACCCAGTCCAAAAGTGGGCAACTTAAACGAATAGACACTTCTCAGATGAAGAAGTAGAAACAGCAGATAGACATATGAAAAAATGTTCAACATAACTGGTCATTCAAGAGATACAAATTAAAACAACCCTGAGATTCCACCTTACTCCAGAAAGAATGGCTATTATCAACAAATCAGCCAATAACAAATGCTGGAGGGGCTGTGGAGAAAAAGGAACCCTTCTCCACTGTTGGTGGGAATGTAGTCTGGTGCAACCGCTATGGAAATCAGTGTGGAGATTCCTCAGGGAACTAGGACTAGCAATTCCATTTGATCCAACTATTCCCCTTCTTGGTGTCTTCCCAAAAGAATTAAAAATATCATACCACAGTGATATATGCACACCCATGTTTATAGCAGCACAGTTTGTAAGAGCTAAATCTTGGAAACAGCCCAAATGCCCATCAACAGCAGAATGGATAAAGAAAATGTGGTATTTTTATACAATGGAGTACTACTCTGCCATAAAGAATGATAAGCTTGAGATATTCCTGGGTAAATGGATGCATCTTGAGACCATACTTTTTTTTTTTTTAACCAAGAACATGTATTGGTACAATATACATATAATGATCACATTCATCACATTTACTTTGTATCTATACATGATGCATCTTGGTTTTCCCCCCTCTTCCCCATCCATCCCCTCTGTTCCCTCCATCCCTATTTACAGCAGGTTTATTCACATTTCTCCATGAATTCCTTTTCCCCTTTCTTTCCTTTTTTCCCTTTCTGCTTTTCCCTTCTCTCTTTCTAGTGCTCCTCTCCTTTGTATATTATCTTCCTGTTATATCTATTACACCTCTTTGTCCTTATTTACACCTATGGTTTCTCATATCAGAGAAACAATTCGATGCGTACTCATGAGTGTCTGATTTATTTCACTTAAAAGTATGTTCTCGGGGCTGGGGATTTAGCTCAGTGATTAGAGTGCTTGCCTGGCAAGCACAAGGGCCTGAGTTCAATCCCCAGCACCGGGGGAAAAAAAAAAAAGTTTGTTCTCAAGGAACATCCATCCACATATAAATGACTCCAGTTTATCCTTTTTTATGATGGTGTAGTACTCTACTGTGTAGAAAAAAACCCATTTTCTTTAGCCATTCATTGGTCATTGGGCATTTAGTCTGTTTCCAAAACTTAGCTATTATAAATTGTGTTGCTATAAACATGGCTGTGCACACATCCCTGTGGTATGACAATTCCAATTCCTCTGGGAAGATCCCTAGTAGGAGAATAGCTGGATCAAATGGAACCTCTAGTTATAGTTTTTTGAGGAATCTCCACATTGATTTCCATAGTGGCTGCACCAGTCTACATTCCCATCAACAGTGGAGGAGGGTTCCTTTTTCCCCACAGCCCCGCCAGCATTTGGCATTGGTTGATTTTTCCATATACGTGATTCTTTCTGGAGTGAGATGGACTCTTAGCATTGTTTTGATTTGCATATCTCGAATGACTAGTGATGTTGAACACTTTTTCATATATTTGCCATTTTTATTTCTTCACCTGAGAAATATTTATTCATTTCAGCTGCCCATTTTTGGATTGGGTCTTTAAATTTGGGAGGTTTAATTTTTTTAAGTTCTTTGTATATCCTAGATGTTAGACCTTTGTCTGATGGATAGCTAGCAAAAATTTTCTCCCAGTCTGTGGGTTTTTGCCCTACTCTACTGGTGATTTCTTTTGCTGTGCAAAAGTTCTTTAATAGCATGTGGTCCCAAGCACTGATTCTTTGTATTGTTTCCCATGCAGTCTGGGTTCTGTTCATAAGTTTTTTCCCTACCCCTATGTCTTGGAGGGTTCTTCCTATTCTTTTTTCCAGTAAATTTAGTGATTCTGTTTTAATGTTTAGATCTTTGACCCACTTCAATTTTAGTTTAGTACATGGTGAGAGACTTGTATCTAGTTTTAGTTTTCGGCATGTGGCAAGCCAATTTTTCCAGCACCATTTGTTAAAGAGGTTATCTTTCTTCCAGTGAGGGTGTTTGGCTCCTTTGTTGAAGATGCGGTTATTTGAGTGTGTTTGGGGTTGTTTCTGCATCCTCCAATCTATTCCACTGATCCTCAGATCTGTCTTTTTGCCAGTACCATGTTGTTTTTATCACTGTAGCTTTATAGTATAGTTTAGGTCAGGAACTGTGATGCCCCCTGCCTTTCCCCTGTTGCTTAGGATTGTCTTTGCTATTCTTGGTTCAGACCATACTCTTAAGTGAAATTAATCAGACACATTTGCTTAAATACCACATTGTTTCTCTGGTGTGAGAAACTGGAAGTATAAATAAAAACTAAAATGTATTATTATTTGGAAAGGGAAGAAAATGTCCAAATGGGAAAGGGAACAAGGGAGGGGGAATGGAACAGAGGACAAGAGAAATAAGAAATAAGAATGTCACCCAATAATAATGATAATCCCCCAAACCACATGTTAAGTTTTGCTGACTGGATCAAGGCAGAAAAGAAATAAAGCAAGCAAAATTGTTTTTTTTTTTTTAATACATAGTAAAAAAGAAAAAAATCATAATCATAATCTACCAGGAAAAAATAACAAGATTTAAAATTGTTGTAATAAGGCAGTGGTTAAGAATACAACTACATTATGTTAATTATCATAGTTATGCCATTAGGCAATGTAAATTACTACACTTATTAAAGGGACAAAAATGACTCTGGCTTAGCAGATATAGATAAGTTATAGTAAGGTTTATAGGCTCAGACTAAAATTACGCCTCTTTTGCAATAAAAATAATGGTTTTAAACAGAAAATAATAAATAATGAGTGAATATGCAAGTGTATAATAATTAGTTTAAATTCTATTGAGGGCAGGACCTCAGTTTTATTATCAATAGTATATCACATTCACTTCGGCTCTTTACAACTCTAGCCATCTTTATTTAAAGTAAATGTTTGGTGTGTCATTATGGCCTTAATTCCCCCAAGAGCACAGTCTTCATTGTTTTTGTTTTTTTTTTTCCCTCTTACCTTCTGCACCAAAGAAGAAAGATCCAAAATAACTTTCAAGGCCTTTTGACCCAAGTGTTATTTTAAATAATCTTCTCCCCAAGGGCCCAAGTCAAAAGCTTGCAACACGTTCTTGACATTTCCCCACATCAAATCAATTGCCAAAAAACACTTGTGAATTCTATTTCTTAAATGCTTCACAAATCTGCTTGTTTCTCTCCATCTCTTCTATTAATGTTCCAGTCCAAATCACCTCCTTTCCTCACCTCAATTTCACCAAGTCTAACTGGCCTTTTCTCAAGCCCTTTGTACCAGCCACAGCATTCAACTGTAACCTGACCTCCAAGTCCTGCAAAGTCCAGCCCACAATCTCTTCAGCTTCATTTCAAGCCAGCTTTACTATTTACATTCTAGACTCTCCTGTCTTCTGTGATTCTTCAGCATTTTATTCTCCTTCTTGCCTTAACGCTTTTCCTCTTCTTCTGTGCTTTTCTCCCAAACCATCACATACTCAGCCTAATAATCACTTCCTTAGAAAAGTACACTTTGATATTTACCTAGGTGTGCTTGCTGCAGCAGCATTTATACTAAAATTGGAATGATACTTACTTAGGTAAAGTCAATAGTTCCCCATATTCTGCTATATAACAATCTCAATTCTATTTATTGATGTGTCTGTTAACCTCGCCTCCCCTGCCCTGCAAACCTCCTTCCCCAAGACACACAGGTATACACACTTCATGAGAGTGGAAGCATGTCAGCCTTGTTGCGTACTGAATTTCTAGTCCAAGCATAATTCATACCACAGAGTAGAAATCCAACAAAATTGCTGGATAGCTCCATTTAAGGGAAAAAGATGACTCACAAGTTGGGTATTGAAAGCCAAGGATGGTTCTACTAAAAAATAAACCTGGGTAAAGAACAGGAACATGATCTTGCTTAGCCTAAACATCTTATTTTGAACATCAGTAAATTGAGCATAGAAATAGCTTCTAAACATACCTCATGATATTGTAGGGACATTCTAATAAAACAGTTTTGACAAAGACACCTTCTCAACCATAGTTATGCTCTAGAAATCTAAATTATCACAGCAATATGGGTATATGAGTGTGTACAAGGATTGATTTGAAGGGTTTTTTTGTTTGTTTTGTTTGGGTGGTTTTTTTTTTTTCTTGTTGTTTTTGTTCTGTCTTTTGTTTTTGAAACGAGATCTCATTATGTAGTCCAAGCTGACCTTGAAATCCCAGTGATCATCCTGCCTCAGCCTTCCAAGTGCTGGGATTACAGGAATTCACCACCACATGCAGCTTGGAGATACATTTAGATATAATTATAAATATTTTAATTTTCCCTACTGTGCTATAATTTTCTCAAGGGTACTGATTGAGTTTTCTTTTCATGAAGTAAAAATAATCTTAGTTTATAAAGTTGGAGCAAATTAACTTTTCTTTTGTTGGTCTTTCTCAGTAATGGTTATACAGTTTGCCTGAAGATACTTCGGGAAGAAAGAGTTCAAATGTCTTTAGTAATTAAGAATCAAAAAGCCATAAATAGTGACTAGCTTTGCCAGGAATAGCTAGTGGGGAGATTATACAGAGCTTCAGCCTGGAAAGCCCAGCATCACCCCACACTTTCCATCCAGACTCACAGATTAATACACTGGTGCCGGATCTGAGTATAAAACAATCATGATTTAAATAAAACTTGATAGGAAGGAGCTTATCTTCATATTTTCCCTAAGAAGGAACATAGTGAAGCAGCAATCAGCAATGTTTTCTTGCTAATTAGGATTGAAATTGATAAATGCAGCAATAAAAATAAGAGGAAATTATTTTGCCACTTATTTCAGAATGAGTTCTTAAATTTATGGCTTTTTAATTCCAAAAAATTTCAAGAGTAATTTTTCTTGCCTACAATAAAAAAAAATTAGAAGTAAAAACTTCTGCCAGCTATTCCTCTGACAAAAGACGAACATCTCAAATATATAAAGAACTCAAATAAATCAGACCCCTCCCCCAAATTTAAAGACCCAATCCAAAAGTGGGCAGCAGAAATGAATAGACACTTCTCAGATGAAGAAGTAGAAACAGCAGATAGACACATGAAAAAATGTTCAACATCACTGGTCCTTCGAGAGCTGCAAATTAAAACAACCCTGAGATTCCACCTCACTCCAGAAAGAATGGTTATTATCAACAAATCAGCCAATAACAAATGCTGGAGGGGCTGTGGAGAAAAAGGAACCCTTCTCCACTGTTGGTGGGAATGTAGTCTGGTGCAACCACTATGGAAATCAGTGTGGAGATTCCTCAGGGAACTAGGACTAGCGATTCCATTTGATCCAACTATTCCCCTTCTTGGTGTCTTCCCAAAAGAATTAAAAATATCATACCACAGCGATATATGCACACCCATGTTTATAGCAGCACAGTTTGTAAGAGCTAAATCTTGGAAACAGCCCAAATGCCCATCAACAGCGGAACAGATAAAGAAAATGTGGTTTTTTATACAATGGAGTACTACTCTGCCATAAAGAATGATAAGCTTGAGATATTCCTGGGTAAATGGTTGCATCTTGAGATCATACTCTTAAGTGAAATAAATCAGACACACATGTTTAAATACGGCATTTTTTCTCTGGTATGAGAAACTGAAAGTGTAAATAAAGACTAAAATATATTATATTGGTAAAGGGAAGAAAATGTCCAAATGGGAAAGGGAAAAAGGGAGGGAGAAAGGAACAGAGAGACAAGAGAAATAAGAAATGGAAGGAAAAAATGGAAACAAAGCTTTTGTAAATGGTGAGGGAGGAGAGGAAGAAGGGAGGGGAATGGGAAAAAAAGAAGCAACAAGATATATCATGTACAGGTACAAAGCTCCTATGATGAATGTTATCAGTATGTACATCTAAAATGTATCATTGGGGCTGGGGATTTAGCTCAGTGATTAGAGTGCTTGCCTTGCAAGCACGAGGCCCTGGGTTCGATCCCTGGCACCACAAAAAAATAAATAAATAAATAAATAAATAAAATGTATCATTAAAATTAAAAAAGTTACACATATTAATATAAATAAAGAAGTTCCTGAAAGTAATCCAAGGAGATCTACAAATAAAATTGCATATACCCTAGTTTTACAACCCTATTCCTGGAAGTCAATATCACAAATAAAAGCTTCAATAGGTAAGAACCTATGATCAAGTATATTCACTGAAACTCAAAAAATTGCAAAGATAATGCCTTCAATAGCGGAAAAGTTGAATACCAGCCGATTTGAAGAGATTAGTCCCAATGTCAAGTGACAACATACAGTGAAATTCATATAATGTTATCCTATTTTTGGAAAGCAAAGGAAATACATGCCTATACATGAACATTGTAAAGTCCATAGCAGAGTATTTAGGGACTATTCCTAGAGGGAGGCAAAGACTCTTTTGGTCTGAGGAGTGCAGAAGTGAGAGGAAAATAGAAGAGAAAAATAAAACTGTCTTAATAGTTCTGGTAGCACTTCAAAAAAGCACAAAATAAAAATTTAAGCACTCCACAAGATAGGCCCTGAAGCAAAGAGACTCCAGTCCCACTTGGGTGGAAGTTCAATGTGAGACACATGGGTAGGCTCCTGCAGTCCATCCAAATTTGCCCTTTGGCCACAGCGATTATGGGATTAGACTGTTTACCTGTCTTTTTAAATTTTATTTTCTATTATCTTATTTTATTCGTGGGTGCTCAGGATGGAAATTGGGGTCTCACACTTGCTAAGCACATGCTCTACCACTGAGCTACACTCTGGTCCCTGTTAATCTGGTTTGTAGGAGGAGACATGTGAGATGGAGATCAGAAACCACTCTCTAGGGCCTTGGGGATTTAGCTCAAGTGGTAGAGCACTTGTCTACCAAGCACAAGGCCTTGAGTTCGATCCCCAGCAACCCCACACCAAAAAACCCCCATTGTCCATCCCATATGCTTAAATAAGAACTCTTCTCCTCGATGGCAGTGAGACCTTGGGAAAGTTATCTAAATTATTTAATGTACAGTTTTGCCATCTAAACATCTACACTTTGGAATGGCATTACCTAGTCGATGGGGATGCTGTGAGAATTAAGTGAGAAAAGGCACATGTATTTCCACAATGCCTGGTACTTAGGTACTTAGTGAGCTTTCAGCAAATGAGAGATGGTAGAAGTGGAACAAAACCCCCAAACTATAGAAAATCGAGTACTTTTCCTACTACCTAGGCAGTCTTCCACTACTGGAATTTGAAGACTTTTTAAATTAAAAACCCACCAAGTGGAGTGATCCCCTTTGATTGTCACAATTACAAAGACACTCCCTTTGCGTGATGCATGAATGAGGATTAAAGATTCTCTGCCTAGAAAATACAATAGGATTCTACTATCCACTACTTCAGAATGGGAGTGTTTTCGAAGGCTTTTTGTTTTCCTTTTTTAAAATAAGATGCCCACACTGTCTCCCTATCTGTAAAAGGGGTAGAATCATACTAATGGCTTAATAGTACTGCTTTAAAACTCGCAGTGGCTTATGTCTCACTAAAATTCCTGATGACAGCTTTCAAGATGGGATTCCTCATCACCTCTCTAACCTCTTGTCTATGACTAGTCCCCACTCCCAGTCCTCCTGTCCTTCAGCTATTGCCTCTTCATGTTATCCCATAAACATGTCTAACCCTCTGCCTCAGGGTCTTTGCACTTGCCTCTCCCTCTGCCTGGAAAGCTCTTTTTCCAGATATCCATCTGGTCCTTCCTTTGCTTCTTGTGGGTCTTTTTGCTAAAGTCACACTCTTATTTCCTATCCTTTCTATCTAATAAATCAACAAAACAAAGCTAAAAACAACAATAATGAAAAAACCTGATATTTATTTCATACCTCCTTCTTTGGCTTTATTTACTTATTTATTGTCTGTCTTTCCTTCTCAAACACAAATTAAAATCTGTATCTCCCACTACAATGTAAGGCAGCGATTTTTGTCTATATTCTCCACTTCTAATAGACATTTCATAAACATTTGCTTCATGAATAAGGCTTGTTTAAATTTTTGAAAAAACATATATTACTTGCATATGTATGTACCTACTATATACATATACAAACACAAACATGTAGCATCATCACAATTCATTACTAATATAAAATGTGAAGAATCCCATATGACAAAGACTCTTTCTTTAATCTCACCTTCAGTCAGAATCCTCCGAGCCCTCTGCTGATCTGAGCCTGCTCTGGGCTTCCTTCTGGCATTCCTCGTAGAATCCAGTTTAAGCACGAATCCTACCACATCAATTTCATGAACTGCCCCCTGCCTTGGTGTCTGACCACCTTCAACACTAATCTCCCTGCTCCGCCTTTCTCAAGAAATCTGTTGCTTTGTTCCAGTAAGAACTCCTCTTTCCCTTGATATTTCCTCCGAGTGATCTTCTACCCACTGTCCCCATCCTGCTTCTTGGCTATGAAGCCCCACTTGCCCTTGCTGTACTTGGATTTGAGGCCAATCTCTCTCCCTCTCTGTAAAACTCTTTTGCTTTGATCCCTACAGCTGTAGGGACCTCTATCGTCTCTCTGTGAACAAAGTTTGCCTCACCATCTTTAACAAATACAAGTTTATTTTCTTCTTTAACACATGACAGGTTTAAATGGAAGATTTTTTTGGGGGGATGCTGGGGTGGAAGATACTTTTAAACAAGTTTGTTGAAATGAAAATAAGCTCTTTTTCAGATTTGAAAAAAAATATAGCAAAAAATTTCAAAGTATTTCTTTGCATAAAATGAATGAGACCACCAGGAGGTTGAGCTGCCACATAAGGGAAATATTTTTAGACTATAGTCATTCATGAGACAAAGCCTTAAGAAAAGAAATAGCACCTGATCAAAAGGAAGAAGTCTTAATAATGTAGTTATCTCTAATGAAATAAGCGGATAAAGCAAGATGTCATACACAAAAGATGGCCTTTTAATTCTGAACTTCAGACTGTACTGTTAAAACACATTCCTGAAAATAGTTAATGTGGACCCACACCTAGTAGTGAGTACCCTTTGGGTCATGACCACAGGAGAGATACAGGAGAGGCATCTCTCAGAGAGATGAATAGATGGCACTGACACACTGCAATAAAACACAAATTCCTAGAGACACCAACAATTTTGACTGTAGCACTAATACATGAAGGAAGACTGTACTTGTGCCAGGTGTGATGGCACGTGCCTGTAAGCCCAGTATTGGGAGGCTGATGCAGGAGGATTGCCATGACTTTGAGGCCAGCCTGGGCTACACAGTGATTTGAAGTCCAGCCTGAACTATGTAGTGAGACCCCGTCTCAAAAAACAAAACAAACAAACAAACAAAAAAATCATATTTTCAAGGGTTAACATGAAACAGTTTCATTACCATCAGATGCAAGAAAACATCCGATCATCTGAAAGAGATTTTAAAAAACAAGGTCATGTCTATTAATTCAGGAAATGTAAGTCAGAGTACTGCACACCTTCTCACCCAAGTCAGTCAATTTCGTACTGTTTATCCAGATCCTACCTGGTGGCCAGCCCTTTGGTGAGTTCCATGAAAGATACAAAGGAAGGTTTCCACATGATCCTTTCCTTCAAGGGGATTGCAATCTATTTAGTGGGAAGATAAAACAAGCATCCCTGAAATAATTCAAGAACAATTGAGTGTTGCCAGTACAATATTACAGCAGATCTATAATTATACATGCTGGCATCTCCATAGAAAAAGTATGATATAAAATGAAGCTTAAAGAGGTATCTTCCCAAAAGATTTAAAGATACCATATTACAGTGATACACCCATACCCATGTATATAGGGGCACAATTCATAATAGCTAAATCTTGGAAGCAGCTTATATGTCCATCAACAGATGAATGGAAAAAGAAAATGTGATATCTACACAATCAAGTACTACTCTACAACAAAGAAGGATAAACTTGAGTCACTTGCAGGAAAACAGATGTGCCTTGAGACCATAATATTAAGTGAAATAAAATCTGACACATAAGCTTAAATATCACATGGATTCTCTTATATGAGAAACCCTAAATATAAATAGAGAGTAAAATAAATACTACTCTGCCATAAAAAAGGATAAACTGAAGACATTTGTAGGTAAATGGATGCACCTTGAGAACATAGTCTTAAGTGAAATTAATCACACACTCATTAGTAACCTCTCTCCATAAAACCCAGCTCTCAGGTTCCTTCAGTTTGGGATGAGAGTTATTTGGCTTTTCCAGATTCTCTAAACTGGTCCAGACAAGAAGTGTGCTAAGCATATTAACTACAACTAGAATTTCTTTCTTCAGAGTACAGAGAATTCCACTATTTATATTTGTCCACATCATAATGGATTTCTCCTTTCTTTCAATTACTGTCTGTTTCACCTCTCGTGATGAATAAAAAATTTAAAAAATCTTCCAACAAGTCTGGTGTTGGCCAACCTTTAAGCCCATCCTGACTCAGACACAGGGTGGCTGGAGACTAAATTCCCCCACGGTAGGGTCACTAGGGTGTTCCCACTAACACGCAACCTGTTTTCCCAAACCTGTCATTTTCATACAAGCTGCCCTTCTGCTTCCATTTCCAGACAGCATTTTAGCTCCTTGGGCTCTCCTCACTCCACTGGGCCGGAGCACTGTTGGAACTTTTTGCCTAAGACTCTGGGCCTGTTCTCTGACCAATATTCTGTGTCAGTATCTGGACTTTTACACTCACAGCTCCTCTTTCAGTATAGCTGAGTCTTTTTGAAATAACGATAACTACATATATTGCTGTTATCCCAGGGGTATCCTTGCCAACCCGAATATTTTAATTCTAGTTGGACAGATGCTCAGACCGATGTGGTAAAGACTGCGATATGACACCCATAACCCTCTCCTAGAAAGCACCTGTTATTCTAGCTACTGCGTGTACTGTCAACAGAAAGTATTCCGCTGTCAGCCCTTTCTGGGAATCACCTCAGTTCCGAAGAGGAGCCCTACTCAAGTTCATGCTCCTTCCTGGAACAGTCCACACCCAATGATTGATCACTTAGACTATAAATATCTGGACATTTGGTCCAACCCCAAGAGGCTGCTCTAGATCTAGAACTCCCATTAGGTCATCCAAAGTGGACAAAAGATTGAATCACAGCTTGACTTCCCCGTTTCCTCAGTCTTGATTGTATATTGATCCCCAGAGTCCTTTATAAATATCCTGCAAGGAAAACATTATCTCAGGGTATGCGTCTTGGGAAACCTGACTTATACCACCGGTTTTCTCCTCAGAGCATGAAGCCTGTACATTTATGCCATTTTCCTCTTTTCATCTCAGTTCAATATTAAGGAGTGCCTTTGGTTGAGGTCATGACAATTTCTTGAGATAGAATTTTTGGGGGAGTTTTTTGGGTACAATTCCAAATAAAAATTGTGTTTTAGGGGCTGGGGATTTAGCTCAGTGGTTAGAGTGCTTGCCTCACAAGCACAAGGCCCTGAGTTCGATTCCTAGCACCAAAAAAAAAAAAAAAAAAAAAAAAATTGTGTTCTAAAAAGTTCTAAATCTAGAAATGGTCATATATTCATTATCGAAAGATGTAATAGGACTTCAGGTACTTTAAAGTCCAAAATTAATAATTTGATACAGGCCATATTTTATATTTATAAGTTTACTTCATCTACTTAATGTAACTGAACCCAAATATGAAACTTAGCTTGGAGGTCTTCTTTATCTAGGATATCTCCTTTATACAGGATACAGTAATATTTGCTGGCCATCATGTGGTTCTCAGTGCAAAAGACTAGCAATGTTTTTGGAAAATGCAGAACACTTTTGATTATTATAATAACAGAGTCAGTCTTCATGACATTTGGTGACACTTAGCCAGGGATGCTAGGTATCTTGCAATAAATGAGTCAATCACGTATGCGAAAACAAAAAAAGAAACAAAATACCTGACTCATATCCTGAATAATTTTCTGTGGTTTTGAAGAACATTAATACAGTTGAAGAATGCATTCATAATTATTTCAGCCATATAACTCCATTTTACATATAAATACAAACTGCTTTTTAAAACTAAAAGAAAAAAAACCCACCAATTTATTTTGCTACAGTTTAGCATAAATTGAGTTTTCTGAGACCGCAACAACTACACAATCAAGGGAAGACTATACAATGCTTTGTTGTAAATTTGCCAAGAGTTACCCATTATTTGGTAATGCATGTCTCTGCGTAGCCCATATATCATAGCTCTCCTAGCAGTGGTTACAATCACGGAGATCATACACAAATGCGAGCTTCAGCCAATTGTGTTCCACTTAGTCCTGTCAACTGTTTCATCAGGAGAGGTATATTATTTTATTATAAAATCTGTTCTCTTTCCATCCCTTTTACAGTTAATTAGGAAATTATGTTCATATTTTTTACAATTCATGTTAAAATGAATTTTATCTCAGAGAAATTTTATCTTATAACTAAGAGAAATTATGAAATATTTATAATAAAAAGATTATTGACTCGGACAAGGTTGACAAACAGTCGTGTAGACTACTTTGTCAATGGTCATAGGTGTCAATTTATATCTTATCGTTTTAATAAAGTTTTTAATAAGCAGAGAAAATACATAGCTTTGATCATAAAATACTGATGCTAAAACAGACCCATATCACTGTTCATATTTTATTTCATGTTAATTGAAACATGACAATTAACTGATAAGCTGAAGAAGAAATAAAAGCATCTAAAAATATTACAAAATATTCATCATATTTATCTTCTCTCCAAATACTCTAAAGGAGGAAGTGAAGGTATCTCTCTACAGAGTCAATGTTTTATTTCTTGGGCCTCTTAAACTAAAATTTATAATATTTACCAGGGTTTTAAAAGACAGAAACATAAACCTAAGACTATGTCACATCAGACAAATGACTTTTATCTCAAAAGCTGTTTAATAAAACAGGTTCAAAATAAACACAAATACTGTCTGTAGTTTTTGAGCTACTGAGACTGTGAATGGTGCCAAATCCCAAAAATTCTCATCATTTTACCATGCTTATGCTAATATAAATAATAATAAAAATAATATTTAATTAATAATTGCCTGCTTGGTCCTATGGCACCACTCAAAGGCCTTTGTTGTAAAATAGAATATTTCTTTCTGAGATATCACTTAAAATAGCAACCATTTTAATGTGATTTTAAACAATAGCAACAACACTTTTATTTTAAATATTAGAAAGTTTAAAGTATTTCTTTTTTTTTTCTTTTTTCTTTTTTTTTCAAAACAAGCCTATGTACCTTTCTGTGGGTAGAAGTACTTATGGCTCTTCTACAAATGTGGTCAGGGGGATGTCCTGGTCATTCAACAAAACAAAAAACAATGCCAAGCTGGATAAAATACAGGCCCTGTGCACTCAACTCGGTTGACACGGTCTCATTTCAGTCCCTGAAAACTAGGAAACACAGTTCCTGAAAAGTATTAGCATTTTGGTTTGAAATTCAGAAGGAAGAAAATAGGAGACTAAAAAAAAAAAAAAAAAACAACTATGAAAAAAGGGATGATACAAAGATGGTAGAGGAACAACCTACCCAGACAATTTCTTGCATTCCTAACACACCATTTTAAACTTCAGAATAATCCATGGTTACAATATTACCCAATAACACAGACGTGTTTATTCAATATAGCCTGTTCCAACCTTTGTACTCAAGAGGGAGCTCACACGTACGAAGAGCAAATCAGACTCTTGTAAAACATTCTTTTACTCACAATGGACTATTATTTTCCCCTAAAAGCATAGTTACTTCTAATGTTGTTTTGTTTTTTCAAAAAGTATTTTAATATCATAGTGATAGGGGTTCCCATAGGTAGGGAAAGTTAGAGTAAAGGCCTCACTAGATGTTATTAAAAATTAAAATGCAACTTTGACCTCTTCAGCCAGACTCTGAAGAGCAGAGACAGTTATAATTTGATAGTTCAGGGAAGACCTAAAATAGTGTGATTAACATAAGAACACAAACTTCCCCTTTATTCACTAAGTCTAAGTAACCTGTCCTTGAGGGCCCCACTCATGACCTTATCCTCCACCAAAGACCCAAAGACGAGGGAGGGGTCACACGGCCAGAAGAAATCCAAGGCCAAGCTGAAAGAGAAGCCAGGGAGAAGATGAAGGACAAGTCAAACAGCCAGTCAGATTCCAGGAGCCAGTGTGGGACAAGGATCTCAATAAAAGGAGCTGCAGACAAGAAATCCACCAGTATTTCGCTTTCAAATGCTCCCTACTTGTCAAGTAGCTGTCATCTCCCTTTCCCCCCTTTTCACCACTTTTAAATAAACTGTCTTCTAAATAAATTGTCTTCTCTTAGTTTAAACTCAGTTTCTTTAATTCTTTACTGTAGCTGGGTTTACAATCGCTGGGAAGTATATTTTATAACAGGGCAGCAGCTCACAGTCACCTCCAGACTTACAATATCACCTTGACATTCATCATAGACTTTTTCCAATAAAGCCACAGAAGAAAACTATATATGTGTATGTATCTCCCCTCTTCTCCCGATCCTCCACTGTGCCCATATTCCATAATCACTTTTGTCACCATCAACTTGCCCAAAATATCTTGCTGGTCTTCACTAAGAGAGGAAGAAACTTACACATAAATTAATCATCAATACTGGTCTTTATTAAATCACACGATTCTTGTTCCTTTTAAGGAATAGAATCAATTACTCAGCAATCAAAGACAATATAGTTGGTTTATGCATTTTATTAACTGTTCTTGATTTCTGCAGTTCTTAAATGTTCTTTAAAAGGTAGGGGTGATTAAAGCAAAGTATAGTTCAAGGTGGGATCATGGTCGACAATGATTTATTACTAAATGAATAATTTTGGAGTATTTACTAGATCCCACAAACTCTATGTATTAGGACTCAATATTTTATTGCAGAGGTGAGCTAAAACAGACTTAGCCCCTGTCCACATAAGATCAACTAATTAAGTCAATAAAGACATTATACAAACTCCAGTACATGGTGTCATATGCGGTCATAAAAGTACATGATGAGCCTTGGGGCTTAGAAAAATCAAAGACGACTTACCAGGGGACACAAAGAGTGAAATACTAAGTAAGGTTAAGTCAGACGTGGCCAGGTAAAAGGAGAAGAATTATGCAGGGAGATAGTTTGCTGAAGAAGTGGGGAGGGGAAAGGGAAGGGGAGAAGGGAATTGAAATGGGAAGAAGAAACAACAAAACTCAGGGGCTACATTGAAAAGAGAAAGACAGGGGATGGTGGGTTGTACAACTGAAGGCTAAAATAATAAGGGTCAGATTACACAAAAACCATATGGGGGTGGGAAAGATTTTTGGTCTTTATTTCTCAGTACCAAGCAGTCATTATATAATTTATTTACATGTAAATGATGAACAAGTAGGTTAAGAGTGATAAAGACCCATTCATTTTACAGGAGTAATTATAAATAGTGCATTTAAATAATATCCATTAAGTAGACATAAAAATGGCAAGAAGTACACAAAAGAAGCTCAGCATCACTAATCATCAAGGCAGTACAAATCAAAACCACCATGAGATGTCACCACTTCTGTGAGAAGAACTATCAGAAAGACAAAAGGAAACAAATGCTGGAAAATACGTAGAATAAACGCAATACACAGTATGTAACTATTAGTGAGAATGTAAATTACTACAGCCAGTAAGGAAAGCCTTATGGAAGTTCCTCAAAACATTAAAAAAAACCAGGCATGGTAGCACACACCTATAATTCCAGCACTCCAGAAGGCCGGGGAAGGAAGATCACAAGTTTGAGCCCAGGTTGGCAACTTAGAGACACACCGGCTCAAAAATAGAAGGGGAAAGATGTTCTCATGGGGAGGGGGGGAAGGGAGGGGAATGAGAAAAAAAGAAGCAACAAGATATAGCATGTACAGGTACAAATCCCCTATGATGAATGTTATCACTATGTACATCTAAAATGTACCATTAAAATAAAAAATAAAAGGGGGAAGGTTGAGGATGTAGCTCAGTGCTAAGCTGTTGGTTTCAATCCCCAGTACAACCAACCAACCAACCAACAAACCAACCAATCAATTTACTGTACGATCTAGCAATCTCACTGCTGCGCATATATCCACAGGAAATATAATCAATATGTCAGAGGTATTTCCACTCCCATGTCTTTTGTAGCACTTTCACAATAAATAGCTTAGAAGTAAAAATAACCCGAGCACCCAGAAACTGATGAATGGATAAAGAAAATGTGGCACATACACACAATGGAATACTATTCAGCCATAAAAAGAATGAAAGCCTGTTATTTGCCATAACATGGATGTAACTGGAGATCATTATGTTAAGTAAAATAAACCAGGCACAGAAAGACAAGTACCACATGACCTCACTCATATGTGAAATATAAAAAAATTGATCTTATAGAAGTTGATAGTAGTATGGTGGTTACCAGAGGAATGGGAAGGACTTGACCACTAGATACTAATATGACTGCACAGAACTAAGTTGTACGTTATTGCACAATAGGATGAGTCTACGGCAATGATAATGTACTAATGATAATGCACCATGTATTTCAAAAAGCCAGAAGAAAGGATTTTACATGTTTTCACCATAAAGAAATGACAAACGTTTGAAGAGATAGCTATGTCTAACACGATTTAAGCACTATACAATGTATACATATATAAAGATATCACGTGGTATCTATATTTATATTTTTATGTATCAGTTAAAAAGTAATTTCAGGACTGGGGATTTAGCTCAGTGGTAAAAGTGCTTGCCTACCAAGCGCAAGGTCCTGAGTTTAATCCCCAGCACTTCCCCCAAAAAAGTAATTAAAATTTTAAAATATCCTATAAGTGAATGCAAGTTAATCATTCCTTGAAAGCTTTTAATTATCATCTAACTGATCATCATGCCCCACAGTTTAATGTCAACCATCATACTTCCCTAAATCTAAAGAGATAAAAGAGAGCTCCACCAGGGATATAGCTTGGTGGCAGAATGAATGCTGGAGATGTGAGACACCTTGGGCTCAATCCCCAGCAACACACACACACACATATACACACATACAAAACAACTGAACATAAGTATACAAATTGAACTAAATGAATGGAGGAGTATACATATAATAAATTATGCATAATACTTACGGTAATAAAATTATTTAGCTCGATACAAACTACATTCCACATTTTAAGTACAAAGAAACATACAAAACCAAAAAATATAAACTAATTTCTGCTACACTGAAGAAATGGCAGGTTAGAAATTCAAGGTGTTAGCACATGACGATTCTCTGAGTTTTCGATGTCATCATTTTTATCCTTATCTATGCCAGAATCATTTACAGTAACAGATTCTCGGATATATTAATGAACTTCCTCAAATGTTTAACAAATAATAAAGTAACTTAGGCAACTTAAATATATTGTGCCTGCCTCTAACGGCTGCTGTTAATAAGTTGAGAAGTGAAGCAATGCACAAATGTTTGCCTGTTCTGTGCCTCTAAGCATATTAGAAATCCACATTTAAGAGGGGAGGAGGGAAGCTCAGTTTCATTCCACTATTGATCTATCAGACAAGAACTTAATCAATCTTCTTTATAAGCTATTAAAGCCGAGCTTGAGAAATGAACTCACCTGATGCATTCAACATTGATTGCCTCTTTCTAAGAACTGAATGTCAGTCTTATCTACTACTACAGCTGTGATTCAATTTTTAAGGGACAAGATTTTTCCTTTATTAGTTTCTTAAAAATTCTCCAATTAAGAAAAAGCATTTTTGATACTGACCCACAGTAAATGACTAAAGCAAAATGAAGACCATAACCTTCACTTTCAGTCACAGCCTCCAGAGAAAAGCAGAGACCAAAAGCAAATATGCATCAAAGAACATTCAGCACTAGTCCCAAGATCCTGCTCTAGCATGAATTCTGAAAAATGCTCTGGCAGCCGGAAACTAATGTTGAGACCTTAAGCTCAGATAAATCTTGGAAATTCAAAGGGAAACTCAAGGCAGCAGTAAATCTGTCTTTACTACATATACATTTCAGCCAGGGCTTCTATATGTAGTATTAGGTTATATGGCATCCCATTCAACATCTAACTGCCTCATAAATACAGGCAGCAAGAGCATTTTATATTTACAGGGCAACCTCCAAAGTGCTAGATGCTATACACTAGGGGTGGGAGGATGGGAAAAGCTCTACATTCTCATTTTATTACAAAAGGTTAATAGCACAAATCCTCAATGACCAAAGAGAGTTCCCTTTGGCTCAGCTTTCTGGTTTCCATTTCCTCTTTCTAGGAACCTTTGGTGTCAAAAAATTAAATATAGGAGAAGCAGTAAGAGTTATCTCCACAGTGTTCCAAAGCTCTTGAGGCATTTGCCACTTCAACATGGAAATATTACCAACCTCCTAATATAATATGAAGGACATTTTCTCTGGATATAGTTAGTTTTTATTCGCTATGGTAGATAAGAGAGCAAAAAGTATAGTATTTATTTCTCACTCCTCACCTAACTTCTTTGTTTCTCTACAGTCTCTGCAACTCCATTCTGGGCTATTGGGGTTCTTTCATAGTATCTTATTCTCACCACCTCTCCAAGCATACTCACCCGAATCCTTCCACGTCATTCCTAATTAGTTCACCTACTGGCAGGGATTATAGCAAAGGACTGTACAGACATCCCTCTGTATCTGGGGAGGATTGGTTCATAACCCCCCCGAGGATGCCAAAATCCTCAGATGTTCAAGTCCCCTTATAAAATGGTGCAGTATTTCCACATGATCTATGCACAGCACATCCTTCTGTGTACTTTAAATTACCTCCAGATTATTTACAATACCTAATACAATGTAAATACTATGTGAGTAGCTGTTATGCTATATTGTTTAGGGAATAATGACAAGAAGAAAAAGTCTACACATGTTCAGAACACATGCAATTTTTTTCCAAATATTTTCCATTTGTGGCTGGTTGGATCTGCAGATGCAGAGTCCACAGATACGGAGGAGTACTACACAGAAGGAAATAAAAGGTCAAGGACAACAGCTCATATCAGAACTGTCTTCTCTACTGTGCCACTCAACTATCCTCTGGAAGCGTCCCGACAGCAGATTAAAAAGCCACACTGAGGATAGGCCGAGGCTAGCTGACTGTCCCCTCAGTGTCTTCACTCGGCCCCACTGCCTTCAGCCTCAAGTCCCATAGAAAAAATAAAAGACTCAACCTCTGCTCTGAAGGATGTTATTACCTGTGTGGATTCCCACAGAAATCCAAGGAGTTGAAGCCTCAATCCTTCCAGAATGCCTCATGCGTTCAGAAAGATGGGATGCAGTATGGGGTCTAATGTTTACTTATTGCAAACGTCAAAAATAGCTGGAAGTCTATTAAGAGGATGTTTCAGCAGATTATGTTAATTTGTAATTAATTTTCAGCGGTATTTATGAGAGAACCCTTTAATCAGCATAATTCAGACTTTGAAAATGATAATATTAACTAAAATTAATTAAATAATAATTTATAAATTTCAATCGTTTTAATTATCTTTTGATTAAATTACCTGTTAGTCAATTCCACACTGCTTTTGATATTAATTAGCTAACTTAAACATGATCTACTGAAACTACTCCCCCGTGGATTAAGGCATATTGTCTAAACAGGTCAACACAGAGATACTTAAGTGTGACAATTTAGACTGTGTGATTAGCAAAATTAATTGTTTAAGGTACTGGCTTTTTCATTCCCAATTTGCCAGCGGGTAAGGTCTTTAAAATATGCTCTGGGTTTCCCTAGGCCCAAATTCCAAGGCATCCAACATTGTGCCCCTCCACCCCACGTGCTCTCTACCCTGTCACAGAACGTTCTAGTCTTCTGAGACCCAAATTAGTGTCAGCCTATTAATCAGGCAACAAAATATGTCAGAGGAAAATGAAGTTGCAACCCTACCACCTCTGCAAGCAGCCCGCGTCACGCTCCTCTCTGCTGGTGGAGCTGGGGATCTCAGTGCTACAGTCCAATCTAGGTCTCTTCTGTGCAGGGACAACAGGCCCAGACCTCATTTTTTTAGAGGGTAATATTTAATTTAAAGCCACCCTCCCTCTAGTTCTCAAAGATAAGTGTGCCTCTGATTCTGCGTGGCGGTCTTTCATGTTTATACAGGGGAACTGCGCTCCACTCCCTCAGTCCTCCATCCCACTTCAGAAATTAAGATCTTTTTAAATGTTTTATTTAAAAATCAGTTATCAAAGGACAGTTCATATCAGTCATTAAATTGTCAAGTACAGTGGAGAAATATACACAAAGCAAATAAAAAAGAAAGAGGTTTGCTCATGGAAAAAACACTCTCTTCTGGAGTCTCTAGCAGACCATCTCTTCTCGAGAGATGGCACAGGGGCTATGGGAGTCCACACCTGCCCACTTGGTGCAGGTTTGTCTAGATTTCCTAGACTCCAGGGATCCTCATGCCCCAGCCTGCCCGTAGCTGGGACTACAAATGTGCACCACAGCACCAGGCTGTGACATACACTTACTCAAAGATAATTTTTTATGAGGGTACAAAACCCTTGCTAAGAGGGTGTCACAGTGAATCGTAACTATAAAACATGCAAGTGGTCATCTTAGATGAGTCATACCATAAGATACAGTTTACTCTGAATGATTTTATTCCAGGGCTCCTTATTTACAGGGATTAGCGAGGATAAACTTTTGTTTCTGAGTCCTTGACTATCTCTAGGACAGTATGTCATCTGTGTGTCTCGCACTGGAGCTAAGAATACCATAGTATTTGAAAATTAAAATCAACAGCAGTACTTGAAATAAAAGGAGCATCTACTATGCCCAGAAATTTCACATTAAACAGAAAAAGAGGAATTTGTAATGCCAAAATATTGGTTTTTAGCTGGGGATTTAGCTCAGTGATTAGAGTGCTTGCCTTGCAAGCACAAGGGCCTGAGTTCGATCCCCGGCACCACAAAATATTGGTTTTTATTTCTGTCTCATATTAGGGTTGCCATCTATATAAACTAATCCTATAGAATGTATATTTGATATAGAAAACATTATATTACATATTTCTGAATTGTTTTTATATGTAGTATACGTTTCTACAATTCATAGTCTAGTCTTCTTCCTTTAGTTTTACCTCACACTGCTGAGACTTCTTTAAAAAAAGGAACAAGTTGTTTCTTTGCCAGTCACAATGTAGAAAATTCTATCTATATACATCTCTGTATCTACATACTTGGAAAAGAAACAATTTCTTTTTTCTCAAAAATTGATTTTAGGTGACTTGTAATTTATTTGAACAGTGTTAAACTTATCTCCATGGCAATTTACTGGGGTAGGTGACTGAAAACATGTTCAACTGACAAGCAAATTTTGAATAAATATGAAAGAGAATTTTCTTATCTTGATACAAGGGATGGGACAAGTGATAAGCATGTGAAATTTTTGGAAATGTACAATTTTATATTCATTAAATCCCAAAGCAGCAAAAACATGAGTTATGAGAAAAGGAAGTTAGTGTTTGAAAATAATCTAACATGAATTCAAATCTTCAGTTGTACAGCACAAAGAAAAGCTAGGCGGGACTCACTAGAAAATATTATTCAAAATTTTCAAAATTAAAACATACATGTTTACTAAAGTAACTGACAGTAATGCTAATAAAAATGTACAGAAGGACTGAGGCACTTGCCTAACATACACAAGGCCCTATGTTTGATCCCCAGAACTGCAAGAAAAAATAAATGCAGAAATGAGGACAACAACAAAATTTTATAGAGTTACACAAAAGGCTTGAGTAAATGGGGAGACACACTTCTCTTGAAAGACTTGTCACTGTAACAAAAAATGCAATATATGTCCAAACTAATTCATAATTGCGTACAATTCCATTTAAAATGTAGTCATTTTTTTCAGTACTGGGGATGGGATCCAAGGCCTCCAGAATGTTGGCAAGTGCTCTCCCACAGAGCTGCACCCACAGCCCCAACTTTTTGGAACTGGACATTCCCATGATCATCTGACAAAATTAAGTAGAGCAGGCAAGAACAAATAAGAACTTGGCAGGAGTATTGTGGAACCAACCTACACTGTTACAAACTATAATACCTAAAACAGTGTGATGCTGGCTCCAAAAAAGATGCAAATGTATATTAAAAATTACTATTAAAATGATGATATTTCTATTATTATACTAACAGAAAGGGAAGAGGTCCTGGATTCACTGGGGAGAAACTAGAAAATTTATGCCATGTATTTCTTAAAAAAATCATTCTTCGAATAATATTCCATTGATTTTTTTTTGACATCTTGCTGTTACCCAGGTAGTTCTCGAACTCTTCAATTTCAGTGATCCTCTTGCTTCAGCCTCCCACATAGCTGAAACTACAGCTGTGCCACCACACAGAGCTCCAGTGAATTTTTTTTATCAAGTGCTTCTATGTTACAGGTACTAGTTCTACTTCCCAGGTATAGAATAAGTTCTTTCAGTTGAAAAATATAGGAAGAAAAAGAAAAGTCCTTATCTGACATGAGCTCACAATCTTGGGACAATCAAACTTATTGGGGTTGCCAGATATTTGACCAATCAATCAATTAACCACTAATATTACTTTAGATAGCAACCAGTGCTTTGAAAAATCTAAGGCAGAATCAGAGGGCAAAGTAACAGGTAAGGTTACTATACCTGTTAAAGCTCAAAAAGGCTTTTCTGAGGAGCTGATATTTGGGTGGAAAACTAGCTAACTTGAAGGTACAAACCATGTGTACTTGAGGAGGACAGAGTCTTCCAGGGTGGAGGTGACCACAAGAGCAAATACTTTAGTGTTCAATAACTCCAAGGGAGCCAAAGAGGGTAGAACACTGGAAAGTCTGGGGCCAGATCACTAGAGCCTCACAGGCCAGGGAAAGAACTTAGCCCTTTGTTCGATGTGTTATGGGGAAGTCATTGGGTAGTTTTGAGAAACAGAGTTAGATAACCCAATATAAAAATTGAAAGAATTAATGTTTTGTGATAAACAGATGACCAGGACCCAGAAAGAAAGCAAGAATTGTTAGGAACGCTTTCTACTTGCCAGATGAAAGGGGTGATGACTTGGAACACAGTAGCAGAAATAAAGCGATGATAAATGGTTGAAGTCAGGGCACATTTTGAAGGTAAAACAAAAAAGATTTGCATATGCATTAGATGTGGGATATAAATTATTTGAATGATGCAAGAAAAAAATAACCTGCACAATATCACCATTATATTGATAACATAAATATTTAGTTAAAATGAAAACTTCAGACACAATATAAAATAATGAAAAGCTATTTGATAAATAGAATTAATTCTTGGTAAAAGAACAATGGATGATCTTATAAAGCCTGTAGTTGAAATTTGAGAAGGAGTTAAACAATTACTTTAAGCTTCCATGGAAGGTGCCATTATCTATTTAAATTTAGTTTCCTCTTCAGATTTCTGTTCCCAATTGCAGATACTACTTGATATATTCAAAAGGAGTGCATATTAGAAAAAATAAAATAAAATTCGAAGTCTCCAAACTTCATTTCCATATTGTTATTTTCTTTTTTTTTTTTTTTTGGTGCTGGGGTTCGAACTCAGGGCCTTGTGCTTTTGAGGCAAGCACTCTGACCACTGAGCTAACCCTCCATATTGTTATTTTCACCCTCAGCAGCCATCCGTCGCTTTGTTAGGACAGCTAAGCAATACACTGACGATTTGAATGTCCGCTCAGCTTTTCTTCTCTGCTCATGTCCTAGAGAAGAGGCTATATCCTGTGAATTGGCCCAAAATTAAGCATCTAAGTAAAATATATGTTCATGTGATAAAATAATTATAAATAAAGATCTTCATACGCTAAAATAATTATATTTTTCTTAGAGTTAACAAAAATCAAATTTTTAACTACAATGCCAAACTTTTGTTACATAGTTCCTAGAAATTTTTAAAGAATTTATAATAAATAACTAATGATAGGAGTGTATTAACTTGGTCCTTTAAATTTAAGGACCTAATTATTTTTATTTGATTTCAATTAAAACAATATGTAATATTATTACATAAGTCTGACTTATCAAATGTTATTAGAAAGAGAAGAAATAAAAATTGATTTGAAAATTGAGTTACAAATATTGAATTTGAAATAGTATCTCTTATTTTCACACATACACCTACATCCATATCCTTACATAGTTCAAATTTTCCTAGGATACTTAATTGTTAAATGTGACATAAACAGATTTATCTCCTTTTTGGCTTACACCTGAGTTTTTACATGGTTCATAATAATAATACATTAACAAAGCTGGTGACTGTACCTCGACTAGTAAAATAAAACCATTTTAAATGTATCATACTTTGTGTTCCGATTGGTAGAAAATTGGATATTAAACTCCAGGGACAAACTGATCTTCTAATTCTGGTACTTGAGTAAGTACCAAAAAAAAAAAAAGAGAGAGAGAGAGAGAAATCGTTACCTGGAGTTGATAGTTTAACTGATCATGATCAATTTGAAGTGCTTATTGCTTAAGTAAATGACCTTTGGGGTGATTTCATTAGCTCCACATACTGCAAAAGGTTATATTTGAATTCAATTTTATGATTGAGTCCAGGCATATAAAATCTCAAAATAGTCTGAGTGGGTGTAAAAGAAAAGCAGAGATTCCTTCTGAGACAAAGACTGGACTGCGAAAATGAAGTTTGGTTTTGCTTCTCTAATTGCTGGCTACATTTGTGAGCAAATATTTGAAAGAAGAATAGCAATATGCTGAATATGCTGATATCATCATTACTTTGATGTTTGTGATTCAGAAAGTAACTTTAAAATTGGCCACCGGTTTGAACTTTTTAAAACATTAATTACTACAGACACGATTTTGACCCCCTGGATCTGTTTTATTTCTTTAAGAAAGTCTCCTTCCTTTTATCGAGTCACAATACCCTACAGTGTCTTGGTTTTGTTTCTTCCTTGCTTTCCTTCTCAAAAGTGCTACATGATATGTAGTCATTATTTTATTAAATTAAAATTTATCTTAAACATTTGTGAAAAGAACTTTACATGCCTCCTTGAGACATACTCACAGGAGAACTGAGAAAGGGTGTTTGAAAACCATATTGGGCATAAATATTTGTAATCTTCAAATTATTGGCAGAATAAATACAGGCAAATGTTATATCTAAATACCTCAGAATGAAGAATCATGTGATCAAAGAAAAAATGCTTCAAAGAAACAAAACTATATTTTTATCCCACTGACCCTAAAACCAATATAATAATTCATTTTATGTCTTTTTTTTCCTCACCATTGCCTTTTAGGATATTTCAAAAACTATAAAGAAGGGGCTGTGAGGTATAGCTCAGTGGTATAGTGCATGCTTAGCATGTACAATGCCCTGGGTTCATTCCCCAGCAGCAAAATAGAAATATTTTTTTAAAAAGCTGAAGTACTTTGTTTTAATATTAGCCTGCTTAATAAATAAGTCTCTTACTTAAAAAATTCAGGACCACATCTTCTGTTCCTTTCCATCTTTGGTTTTCATCTTCCATCTCCTTCCCTCTTGCAGATGTAACCCTTTTCAGAGGGAGGGCCACTTCTGCAACCAAAGTCTGGACCTCTCCCGGAATCTCCCCTGGTCATCAAGGACAGTACATGTGGCAGGAGTGGTCAAACAGGAGGCGGGGAGGAGCAGCTGTGACCCCTCAGTGGTCTCTCACTATTTCATTTTAAAAGGAGGAGGATGACCAAGAATAAAGGGCTGAAAGAAAGACCAAGATTTGAGTCTGGGCAGTGCCACTTCCTGGTTGTGCACTTTAGGCACGTCACCCAGTCACTGCACCCAGCTTCTTTTCTTTACTTGTGTAAAAAGCAATTACACTGTTAGCTCATGTATCACTTATAAAAGGAGGTAATAGCAACATTTGCTGCAATGCTGTTGCAAAGATAGAGAACATGATTTCAAAGCCCTTTGTAAACTATAAATAGAATGTAATAGTTAACATTGTCCAGTATGGTCTACAGAAACTGTTTACTAGGTATGGTGCTAGCTCTTGTTACATAAACTACGGGATATTCTTCCTGTAGCGTCATGGTCCCTGAGGAACAAACAGCATAACCTTTACTCTCAAACATTCATAGCCTTTTCCACCAATTTCATTTATGTACTTAACATGACGCAGAACGATTTTGTGATTATTAAATTAGTACATCAGTGCACAACTGAATTAAAGCAATTTTTAGGCTTGACAAAGATTCTGTTCATGAACAAAAGCCTATATAGTCAGGCTTTTCTGAGCTCTTTGTGATTGTTTTCTGTACGGAGAATTGAACCCAGAGCTCTTGCACTGAACAACAATCCCTATCCCCCCACTTCTTCTAGCCCTTCTTTTTATTTTGAGACAGGGTCTCCCTGAGACTCTTAGTTGCCCAGGCCAGTTTCGAACTTGCAGTCCTCCTGTCTTAGTGGGTCACTGGTATGCGTCACCACGCTTGGCTTCTGAGCTCTCTTCTCAACAAAGCCTTGACTTTGGGACTCTCAGTTTTCTCAGCACTAATTTGAGCAAGAATCCTGTTAAGTTACTTTAGCCATCTATCATATCGGATCAGGGTCATCCTTCCCATCGTCTCACAGACGATGTCCACCACCCTTGGAGTCCTCAGCAGATCCTGCCAACTCATTTTGGTTAGAATGTCCCCCTCCCCATGAGGTTTCCTCTTAGGAATCTTCTGGCCACTGACACCATCCTCTTATTCCTGCTTCATGATTATAAATTTCTACTCTTCCTTCTATCAGTCTCTTTCCTCCCTTGTAAAATCCCAGACTGTGGTCCTTACACGCATTTCAGTGGGAAAGTCCTTTAGGGGACAGGCCTGCTCGTGACTAGAGTACTCGAGGTATGGAAGGAAGCTTCTTATATGTTGGAAGGCTGTTTTCTCGACCAAAATGAAAGCTGCACGGTCGTTCATGTGGAAACATTTGTTAAATCTGTGTCCTATGTTTTATATACTTTTCTTGATTGCGTTATATAATTTAAACTACAAAATTCTAAAACTTGAAACAAAAAAATGTAACTGCCTTTAATTTTAGGCTTTCAAGACAGAGCCAAAGCTGGCCTTACATTCATGATCCTCCTCACACAGCCTCCTAATGTAACTAACAATTGTGACAAATTTCCAAATTTACAATGCTTCAAGGAAAACAGAGGTTCAATAGTCTTTGATACTTTTTATTTATTTTAATAGTAAAAAAATCATTCATGCACAATTCCCTCATATGTTGAAATATATATAGACATGAAGATATACAAGCCATGCTATGTCAATGGAATCATGACGTGCAAGTGGTTATTCATATTTGCACATAATATCTTGTGCTAAGCCATTCCTCAGAGCTGATATTTCTACATGACTGACATATGCAATATGGGATAATTAATTTCTATATATTTTGAAAAATTGGGAAGATAAATAATTTTAGCTGTGCTTTAGAATTTTAGAAATTCAACTTTTTCCTTTATAAAAGAAAAAAAGAAAGAACTATTCTTTCCCATTTTCTACCTCCACGCCAAGAAAGCCTTCCAACACAAATATTAAAATTATGAGTGGCTTTTTTTCATGAAATAAGATTCAGATTCTTCTCGCCTGCCTGAAATCAAATCTCATATGCCAGTTTTACTAGTTATATGACTGTATAGTTGTGACTCAATTTATTAATCTAATAAATGGGTATAGTGATAGTACCTATTTCATAGGGCTGGGATTTAACACTTATCAATTACCTACAACAGTGCCCTCTGCACACATAGTAAATGTTTAATCAGTACTCTAAAATTGAAAGCTTCCTTTTAGGTCTAACCTTGCTCTTCTAAAATCCAAGAATTTCTGCTTACATAGTCAAGTTTTTTGCATTGCTGAGTCATTAGTCTACTTAGGATTAGATTCTGCTAAATATTATTTATTCTGTTTTGTCTTCTGATATTTTCTCTGATCACTTGTTACCTAAAGCAAGACATTACAATATGTTCTCCTTTCATGATTTAAAAGCTACAACATTTCAGGTAGACGACTCCATTAAAACCTCATTTTTCTGACTCTGAAAGACCAGAGGCTTCTCATTCGTCACCATTCCATTCCCACACCTCCTCCCCGCTGGCAGCATGAGCTAACATTAAGTTCCAAAGTTCTCTTTCATCAGCCAGCCTCATGCCACACAAATATGTGCTTTCTAAACCATCTACAAAACATTTCAAACTACAGTATTTGAAATAAACTACTTTGTGGCCAGGTTGACTTGTTTTTCTTTCGTTAAAAATGGAAAAAGGAGAGGTTGGGGATTTAGCTCGGTGGTTAGAGTGCTTGCCTTGTAAGCACAAGGTCCTGAGTTCGATCCCCCGTACCAAAAAGGAAAAAGGAAGAATGATGAGGTAACTGAGAAAGCTAAAGTACTTAAGAATGTAATCATCACTACAGTATCCATGCAGATAATATAAGTCATGGGCTGTGAGGAGGCATCTAAGAAATTACACTGTCCTCTGTTACAGACAAGTACAATACATTCAGAGAGGCCACCTTCTTACCCAAAGGAGTCAGAAATAAATACAGAATAGATCTGGGTTTCTTGCCTTCTGGGGAAGTGTTCTTTCTTCCCTCTTTCTCTTGTCTCTCAGCTAAAGTGTCAGTGCCGCAGTATTTCAGAGGAAAAGTAATTAAGAATAATTGTTCATACAGCTGAGCAACAAAGGTAAGTGACTTTTATACACCAAGGTAAAATCTGGAGGAAATGCCACTTGTACCATCAGTTGTTTAGATAATTAATATATTTAGAGTGCTTAAAGCATAATCACACACATTTAATACTTCCAAATACCCTATGATAAAACTCACTTTCTCTTGCCCAAGATCACAGAGCAAGAAAGTAGTTAATTCTCAAGCTCAAGTTTTTTCTTTAAACATGGACTTACTTTCTTAAACAAACCATTCAATGGTTATGGACACAGGATTAAGTACTTGGCACTGGGAGAGACTCAGCTAAAAGGACTCAAGCCAAGTAAACAACTACACAAAATTAAGCTGAGCTCAGTAATGGAGACATGCATGGAAAGCACTGGAAGCTCAGAAGAGAGAATCAGAGCTCTCTTTTGAAACATATTGTACAAGCTCTGTGTTTTAACTTTCCTGTTGCTGGTACACAATACTCAAAGTTTGTACCTTGAAGAAGGAGAGGTTCAATTCGGCTCATGGTTTCAGGGGATTCAGTACCTGGTCAGCAGGATCATCATGGCAGAAGAGTGTAGAGCAGCAAAGTTACTTAGCTCATAGTGGCCAGGAAGCAAAGCAGGGAAACAACACTTGCACTAGATCGAATGCCTGGAAGCTCACTGGAGAGCTGCTAGTCTGAGTCTGCACTGGAAGGCTGAACAAACTACAGACCGATATCCAAAGGTGATGGCAGGAAAGACATACACACTCGAGCCAACCACAGATCTTCAAACACACCCTGACTTCCTCCTTCTTTCCGTTTTATTCCATCCAGGCTACAAGCTATTGGTTGGTGCTGCCTACAACCAAGGTAGGTCCTCCTCCTTCAGTTTGCTGGCCCATATGCCAATCATCTTCGCAAACACTCCACATATTCCACTCAGAACTGAGCTCTACTACTCTGGTAGGCATTACTTCATTTAGTCAGGTTCATATATCACAATTAAGAGTCACACTCAGTTTTAAAGATACGGTAGATGTTAGCTAGATCAGGCAGCAGGGAAATTACAGTTTCCTATAATTTCAGGCAGCAGGGAAATTGCAGTTTCCTATAATTTCTTTATAGGAAATTGCTATTTCCTAAAAAGAATAGGAAATAGCAATAACAGTTACTTTATATCGATCGTGTGCTATTTTCTGTGATTTATGCATTTCATGTATTTTATAAGGTTGATACTACAAAATTCTTCTTTTATAGTTGAGAAAAACACGGTCTGAAGATGTGAGATAATTTACCTCATGTCACATCGAGCCTGGATTTCAATTTAGGCAGCCAGGCATGAGAAGAGGCCACATAGTTAATAATTGCCTATATTCTACCACTCAAAGCCATGTGAGAGAACAGGAATGACCATTTGCCTGAATCACAAAACATAATTTCTTGCAAAGAAGTGGGACACATACAGGCTGATGGAACAGGAAAGAACACAGTCTTGATCAGTGTTCTCCACTATCCTCCCACGCTTGGTGCTTGGCTCTGTACTAGGAATGAAGAGATGCATGCCACAGGAAAGTATTTACCCCAGGAGAGGTATAATCAGACCAACATTTAGAACAATCTCTCTGAGATCAAAGGAGTGAGAATAGACGTAAGATGACCAATTTGGGGTCTATTATAATAACACAACAAAGAGTAAGGTGTGAAACTAACAGCAGTACAGGTCACAGCAGAAAATACCAAGTCAACAGATACTTAGGATGTTAAACTGAGGGAAGAATTTTGACCTAAACTCACTTTTTTAGAAATAAAAGGTGGACAGTGGTGTCGTTCACTTAGATATAGAACAGAGAATGGGGAGGGGACCTGAAGCACTGTGTATGTTATGGTTTGGATACTAACTGTCACACAAAGGCCCATAATGCTAACAGCTTGGTCTGCAGTCCAAGGCACTCTTGAGAGGTGGTCGAACCTTAAGAAAGTAGTAGTGCCTAGCAGAAGGAATTTAGCTTGATTGGGGTTGTGCCTGAGAAGGAAATATCGGGACCCTGTCCCTTCACCTCTCTCTGCTTCCCAGCTGCCATGAGGGAAACAGCATCCTCTACCACATGCTCCCTCACTGTGATGTGATGTTCTGCCTCACCATAGGCCCCAAAACAACAAGCTAGCTGACTATGTACTGCAAGCTCAACCAATCATGAGCCACAATAAATATTTCCTCCTCTAAATTGATTTATCTCAGGTATTTACTACAATTGAGAGAAAGCTGACTAACACAGTGTAGAAATTAGTTCAATTTGGATTTCATTATTTCTGGTATGGTGAGAGACAAAAGAGAATAGCCATCAGTTGAGTACATAGGTTTGGCACTCAAAATGGATGTAAATTGGGGAACAATGAACAGAGTATAGCAGGGTGGGGTCATGAATGTGAAAGAGAATAGCCAGGCAAAGGGTTAAGGAAGCAGACCAAGTAGACAAAGAGAGGCTCCCAAGAAATGGCCATTTAAGAGACAGAAGGACAAAGCCCATGAAGCTGCTTGAGAGACAGGAGGAAGCTCAGGAGATCAAGCCTGTCACTAAAGTCTTAGGAAGAAAGAGAAGGAGCATTAGGAGAAAGAACTGGTTAATGGCATCCATTGCTTCAAAAAAGAAAAGTAAAGTCAGAACTCTCAACTTTACACTCACTATCAAATTTGTTTAAACCATGTGAGAGCAAAATTCTGTCTAGTAAAATTGCAAATAGTTCCCTTGATTTTCCAAGTTGTTTATATTTGAAACCTCTGCACTGAGCATAATTATTTACTACTCCTTGAAGCACAAGAGAAATTAAGGAGGAATATGAAAAAATACAACTTTGACTATGCTACATACAAACAGAAAACAATCTTAACAAACAAGTTGAACATAATAGAGCTAAACAAAAATGTGCTGAAAAGGAAGGAAAAAAGAGATGAGTTTAGTAGACAGCTTCTAAAAGGTAAACATTTTATAACGGGTTTTAAAGAAGTGTGTTTTCAGGAGCTTACCACGTGTTCAGTAGCATCGCAGGTGCTAACAAATTAATCCACCGATACTGTACATCTTTATTATGCATCCTCTATGCTCCACATTGCCAGAAGCAATGTAGATGGTGTCCCAGAGTATAAGGTAGAATCTTGCATAAGAAAACAGGCAAAAGCAAGAATCACAAAACGTGGATACGAACAAGGGCTTCTCTATCAAACAGACCAGTCACGGAGATTCCTACTTACTCCCTAATAGATTTAGGCAAACTGCAAGACTCTAAGCTTCAGTTTTATATTACATAACATTTTCTCTGGTTTCCTAATGATACCATAGAGCAATTATAGCTAATATTTATTGTACATTTATTATACATAAGATGCATTATTCTTTCTCATACAATCTCGACATCTGTTTTAATCAGTATATTACCAATGTTATCAACCTTACACAGATGAACAAACTGAGGTGCAGATACCAGTTCCAACACTTACTCGGGAACACACAGATACTAAGTGGCAGATTATCTTTGATGAACTTCTATAGACCACACTCTTGCTTCACAATAAGCATCTTTGTGGTTCCAATAAACACAGACGTCTGTTTCATAAAGGCAGACGGACAGGACTATAAGATAATAGGACTTGGATAGGCAGAGAAAATATTCCTAACAAGGCTACTATTCAACAAGTCCTTCCCAAATGTAGCCATATTAAAGTTCCTCTGGGTCTATCTACCATGCTCATATGCACATGTATGTATAATTCACACACACATATAAGCCATGTAAGTACATTTTATTTTTACATATGCATGTGTGTACATAGGTAAAGAGAACATGTTTTTAAGAGCAAAATATACCCAAGTGACTATGGTAATGCTTTCACTTGCTGAAGGGATAGCTGTGTGGGTGGGAGTGAAGTTTAAACTCTCAACCGTTCCCTGCTCAGAGGCGGACAGCCTGTCAATCAGCAGGGAGCTACCTTACCCAGGAGTGAAAAAGCAGTCACCTAACTGCTCCCTACCAATTTAGTTAGGGATTCATTCTAACTATTATTTGAAGTGCCTAGAAATTAATGTAATATTTCCTGTACTCATTTGCATTGCCTGCGGGCTGGAAGAGCCCCCTGTGAGGGCCACAGAGTTAGGTAGGGAGCTGTATCCAGGGCAACTCAGTACCAACTTAAGGCAGGAGCAGCCCTCATAGAGTGGTGCTGACACTGGGATTAGGATCTGTTCTAAGAGACCAAGCCTGGCTGATAAATTGAAGTGGTAATTTGGGATTTAACCAGATAGAGCAGTAAATGTATTAGAACGAGAAAAATCCAAGGGGAGAAAAGACTGGAGGAACCATACCAGTTGGTGAGTGAGGTTTTCTTTTGTTTTGTTTTGATTTTTAAATTCAAGTCTCTCCTTTTGCATTTGCATCATGAATTTGAGCATCTCTTCTGCTACTGCAAATATATTAGTAAAGTGGATTACCTTTGTTAGTCTAAATTGCTGTGTGTTTGCAAATACATTTCAAGAGAATGCCACTCCAGAGACAGCTTCTCTGGGACCCAAATTACAGTGTCTATAAGTAACTCTCGACCTTGATGCATCTGTGCCCTGTGTGTAATGAAAGTAGGTGCAGAAGCAGTTGAAATCTTCCCAAACTATTCATCTCTTATTGATTCACTTGTTCTATTGTGAGCAGAGACACCTACACACTAGTTTAAAATTAGGAGTTCCCAAGACTGTGATGAATGAAAGAGACATGATTTGCCCTTTGGGATTTAAAAGTATAGAATTTTCTCAGCCAGGAATTGTTGGGAACTTTATTATTCTGGCACATCCTAAACATATTCATTAATTTATTTCTTTAGTCTATGACTCCCCATACGTTCCCAGAGTCGCTATATATATTTTTTTTTTTTTTTTTTTTTTTTTTTTTGTGGTGCCAGGGATCGAACTCAGGGCCTTGTGCTTGCAAGGCAAGCACTCTAATCACTGAGCTAAATCCCCAGCCCCGGGTCGCTATTTTTTTTAAAGGCTTTGTTGCTTGGTAATTCTTCCAAGTGCTGCAGAATTTTTAAATGAATAAAAATTTTTGAGCATTCAAATTAATTGGGGACTATTATGAAGGGGAGCAAAGGCAAAAAGGCTTGGAATTCCTTTTGCTAAATTAGAATCTAGTACCTCACAAATGATGTTGCTGCATACACACCAAGGAAAAACTAACCCATTCAAGTCAGCAATTTATAAAAGATGCTTGGGTTACTTTAAACACATAGATTGTTCTCTATTTCCACTGAAAATATTTCTCTCATTTCTAACACTTTTATTTTAAAATTTTTGTAAAATAAACATAGTCACCACCATGTTCATAGGAAATCTGTCACCTCACTTTCAGAGCCAGGGTTTATTTTTAAACTGCTTCCTCCACCTGGAAGTTAGTAACATTTGGAAAAAGCCAGACAATTCACCAGTTTCTAAATCCGAAGAACAATCCATATGGTAGGGGAAAGTTGCAGGGGTAAGGGGAAACCCGGAGCAATGGGTTCTGATTTCCTTCTAGCAATGGTGCTGGAACTCACAGTACATACGTGATACTTTCCCTCTTAGTGAATCCTCTACCTGGGACAGTGGCGATTTGTTCTACAGTCTGCTTGGAACTGCCCCATGAATCGATCTATATGAACCATGCATCTCAGCCCCTGCCCTTTTGTGCACAACACTCCATCCACTCAGGCTGCCTTTCCCAAGGCTGACATACCAGGAAGCATTTACATGAGCTTTTTACAAGAGTCTGTACAGAATTGTGAATTTAAAATTCAGACTGTTTATCTTTAAAAGGGACCTCACAATGCATACACTTCAGGCCCCATAAAAAATGTCCTGTTTTCTCTTCACTACTCAAATTCTATCCATCCTTGAGTCAAGTCCTACTTCCATCGCCTCGCTGACTTGTGGCCAAACAGCCTTCTAACAATGCAAAGGAACAACAATTTTGGACTGCAAGATATTGGAATGTATTACCTCAGTCTTTGAATAATATAAGGTATATCTAAATGATGAGAAATACATCCGTTCATAATTTGTGAAAATATGCCATAAATATTAGGCAAATGTAATGTTTGCTTTAAAGTCCAGTATCATGTCTGCATTTTATTGAGGTGACTGTTTTGTCAGAGAATGTCCTTTGCTTACATACAAATACATTATTAATTTCATGTTGCCTTTGTTTCTAAAATACTAGACACAAAATTGATTCTCTTTAGAGTTTCTACAGTATAATCTCAAAAACTGAGATCTAACCTAAAAGAGTAAACCTTATATATAAACATGAAGACAAAACTGAAAACTTGTGCATTCCAAACAGAGTGGATCCCTAGTTTAATGAATAAAGTATCTGTATAATTTACCTATAATATATTAGTTCATTTATTTTTTCATAAAATGGCACTGGCTGTCTGACACCTAAAGACTTTTTGCATTTTGTTTTTTGTTTTTGTTTGTACTGGGGATTGAGCCCAGAGCCTCTGCATTGAGCTACATCCCTAACCTTATTTTTTCTTATGAGATAGCGTCTTGCTAAATTGCCGAGTTGTCCAGGCTGGGTTCAAATTTGCCATCCTCCTGACTCAGCCTCCCAGAATTCTGGGATTACAGGCATGAGCCACCACACCCTACAGGAATAATTTTTTTTAACATTTTACAATTCCAGGGAAGCTATTTTTTTTTTTTTATCAAATAAAGGGTTCCAGCATTTTAGAGAGTAACTTATAACAGCTATACACCCACTTCCACTTTTTCAGAAAGCTAAATCTTGACAACTTCTTACATAAAGACATCTTTGCATTAGAAAAAAAAAACTGATGAGAAAAGAGCACATAAAATAATTCACTCTCCTTACTTCATTGATAGAGGGCAGTACTTCTCACCTTTGATGTCTATATAAATTGCAGGGACCTGCAGATTCTGACTAGTCTGGGCTGCAGCTGGACACTGCATTTCTCACCAGCTGCTTGGTGTCACTGAACTGCTTCATGTATCAAGGGCTCAGACTGTGTCTCAATTTTCTTTTTTCATGCACTCTGCCCCTCGATTTACCCTTTGTTTAAATACACAGATCAGAATACCTACGACATTCTCATCTCATTGATGAACCAAAAGAGCTGGAGATTTATTTGCAAATAGTCCTAGTTTTTTTTTTCAGTGAGTTGGGAAATTATTAAATTGTGAATGGAGTGATAGAGCTAAGGAAAAAAATCTGAACCCTAAAATGGATGAAAATAAGAAAACTAGAATTTTAATTAATAAATCTAAACCTGATGATAACACTGTTATAGTTACTGGGTCTTTCCAAATCTTGATGTCTTCATGTTTAAAATCAGGATGCTAGCTGGGCATGGTAGCACATGCCTATAATTCTAGCACTCAGGAGGTTGAAGCTCGAGGACCACAAGTTCAAGGCCAGCCTACACTAGTTACTGACTTCAAGGCCGGCCCAGAATACACCGTGGATCTTGTCTCAAAAAAAAATTAATCAAATCAGGATGCTGGACTAGATCTCCCTGAGGTTCCCGCTGGTTTCTAGATTTCATCACATTGACCATGGGCTTGCATGAGTCATGCAGGCTAATACATAATTAATCTGTTTATTTTGGCCATTTTAATAGTCAGTGAAGATTGCCAATCAACATATCTGCACAAACAATCAATATAATGATACTGGGACTTGGTGCTAATTAGGAAAACTGCTGGAAAAAAATGAACACTTTGTTCCTTTCATTTATTCTTTGTGTTCATTTATTACCAGTTATAGACCCTGCTTTTGTGCTTACTCACAGAAGAGGGTAATTCCCAAAAAGAGAATTAGGAGATGTGGATAATATTTGTCTACACCACAATCAGCTATGGGGCATTGATGAGTGACTTAAACTCGCTGCAAAGGGGCTTTCCAGTCCTCATCCTAGAAAATTGTTACCTGGCCCCTAATTCACAGAGCCACTTGGAAGCCAGAAAGAGACACCCTAAGCACATGCTGCTTTAGAAAGTTTTGAAAAGTGCCTTGCAAATGTAGGTTATATTTTTATCATTCCCTACATCTTTCCTAAATAATTTATCAACTAGGAAACAAAAATACACTTTGCATTTTGTTATGCAGGCATTTTCTTTTCATCTATTTATTGACCGAAATAAACACAAAGAAGCAAGAAAAATGGAAAGAGATGAATAAATGAAAGAAAACACTCCCCAACACACAGAAATCTATGGAAATAGATTTTTCTCTGAAGAAAAGAGTCTATTAGAATATTCTTAATGATCTAATAAAAGAAAGAAAAAAGACTCAAAAGTTTTATAAATCATCTTCTACTATTTCGTTATTAGGAGAAAAGGGAATTGCACGGCAATATACAAATTATGAACAGGAAAAAATTATAAAGTACACATTTGGAAAGGAAATAAATGTATACTTCACTGGGAATATTGTTAATAACTGTGCCCACACGATTTAGATTGCGATAGAGTGACTAAACATCTACTATGAAAACAAAAAGCTTCCTTGACAAAGTTGTATTTTTAATAGACCCATAATGGTCAATTTTCCCCCCATTGAATGAGCACAATGGTAACCACACTAACTGAGATCTTACTCCACTTTCCCTCACTGTTCTTCTAGTAGTCACAATTTAAAATTTACATTAGCAGCTGGGGATTTAGCTCAGCGGTTAGAGTGCTTGGAGTTCAAACCCCAGCACCAAAAATAAAGAAAGAAAGAAATAATGAACTACACATTAATATATGAAGAATCTGCTATCACCATCAGCAAAGCCAGAGAAGTTTGGATTCCGTGTGTGTGTGTGTGTGTGTGTGTGTGTGTGTGTGTGTGTGTGTTACTGGAGATTGATCAGAGCAGCACTCTCCACTGAGCTACATCTCAAGCCCTTTTCCTTTTTTATTTTAAGACAACGTCTCACTAAGTTGTCCAATCTGGTCTCAAACTTGCAATCTTCCTGCCTCAGCCTCCTAAATCACTGGAATTAGGGGTGTGCCCACTGTGCCCAGCTAGTTTGGATTCATTTAACTTCAGGAACACAGACCACTTCTAAAAATATGAACTAAATTCACTTAGCTTGCAGTCTGTCTGTCCCAGCTTTATATGCCTTATCTTTAAAAGATAATTCTCACTTCCCTCAAATATAAATTTGAGTCACATAACTGAATCAAGTTAGAATTTTCATCTTCTTTCCTGACTTAAAAAAAATAAGCAAACAAACAACAGATGTGAATGCCCTGGATTCTTGAGGCCTAGTTAATTGAAGTTTCATTGCAACTTGAAAACAACATTATTTTAAAACCTTATTCTTTTAGCTCTACTTAAAAGTGTTCTTTATATCTGTCCTAGAAAATGCAGTTTGATAAGCATAATGAATTCTTATTTTCATAATTAAGGATTTTACACTACCTCATAATCGTTACTTTAAATCTCATCTCTCATTGTCCAGGATGATATGGATGAAAGTCCGAGATGTGTATTGTTCCCCAGGTATCCTTGTCTCTTTTGTTATGCTACTGAATAGAATTACTTTCTTTAGGCTTTTAAAACTAAAGAATAATTTTTAAAATATCCAATAAGTTTTTTTTTTCTATCGCTATGACTTCCCCTCTAGGATTACTCATCTTGCACCCAACATAGCACTGCGGCCTTATGTAACGTATCTCTCAAACTCAGTTTCTCCTCTTTGTCTCTTCCATCTTCTGTCAGTGTTAGCTTTCTAAAGCACAGTTCTATCAGGTCAGCACTTAATCTTGAGTCCACTGCAGACCTCAACCCAAGCAGTCACGTCTACTACTTCTCTTAAAGTCCCAGAGGAATGATAGAACATTATTTCTACCCCAAAAATAAAATCCTTAAGTACTGTGTAAAATAAACAACCAACCTGTAAAACCCAAGAAAACTAATTCACACTTGTAGAAAATGGAAGTAAACTAAAAAATAAAAGACTAGAGGGGGGAACTGTATCCCAAGATATCAGAGAAAAGATCAAGTTGAACAGACAAATTTAAAGAGTAGGAGTGGTGTGTGAAGCTATTGGGCTGGGGTGTTACATTCTCAACCAGGAGCCATACAGAACTTTCTTCCAATTCTTTCTCTCCAGTGTGTAAAACGAGCAATAGTGCCATATACCTCCACTGCAGAAATCTCCAAGAATTGCTTTCTAAAGAAAGTATACATTATGCATAATCAGTAAATCTAGTGTGGGCATTTAGGCAAAGAGATGATGTAATATTAGACCATCATGCTAAAAACGGAGCAGAACAAAAAGAGATGAAAAGTTCTCCAAGACCAAAATAAGGCTCCGTATCTGCCAAGTGCCGGAGCCCTGGGAGAGTCGGCTACTCCCTGCAAGGATGTCCTTCAGACAAACCTGACCTATGCTGCACCTTCTCACTCATGTGGTGCTTCCACTGGATGGGCGGCCAGAGCTGCAGAGGAGTCACACTTCCAAGCTCACAATATCTGAGGGACACTGAGAAGAGGAAAGCACAGGAACAAGAAGAACTTGCAAAATTGATGAATAGAGAAAAGATACTGTTCAGCAAGTAAAACTTCAAAAGTTGTACCTAGTATCATGAAAGATATTTAAAGGAATTTGATATCCAGTGTCAGGAATAGGCTGTTTGTATAGGAAAGAAGAAAAAAATCTGCAGAGCTCATGAGTAAACAATAAGGAGCATGTTCAATCATAATAAAATTATTGTCTAAGGTGTCTAATAATAAAACTACTATCACTTGTCAGATGCCAATTGTATGCCAAACTTACATAAATAAGGTGTAATAAAAAATACTGTGTATGGGGTTGCGGATTTAGCTGAAGTGATTGGGTGCTTGCCTAGGAAGCGCAAGCCCTTGAGATTGGCCTCCAGTATCCCTCCCAAAAAAATATGGTGTATGCTTAGATTTTTAAAAATTAATTACTGTTATCGACATAATGCCATTAAACCCTTATCTTTCAAAACACTTCTTCTTGCTTCCAACACACTTATCCTATTGTTCTTGCCACTCTCTGAAGCAGTTCTGGAAGTCCTTTTGCCTGAGTATTTCCAGTTGCACTCTTACAGCTGTTTTAATGTCCTGAATTGACTCAAACTGTTTACTTTTCATTGTTATTTTGACTTTTGGGCAAAGCCAGAAGTTCATGGTGCCAGATCTGGTGAACAGGTGTATGAGGACACACCATGTTTTCTTTTATTTTGGTTTTTTAAATAGATTTTTATTAAAATATATCCAAAAAACGGGCCAGGGATTTAGCTCAGTGGTTAGAGTGTTTGCCTCGCAAGCATGAGGCCCTGAATTCGATTCCCGGTACCTAAATAAATAAATAAATAAATAATAAAATATATCCAAAATTACACAAATTTACAGGCCATTATGCAAGTTTACAGACCACAGTACATTGTGCCTTTTGCTTATGACAGAGAGCAATGTAAACAAGCACACAGATGCAGCATTAAGTCAGCTACATAAAGTTACCGTAGTACCTAGTGTACGTATCAGTGTTTTAAATTTGGGTTATTAGGTTCTTGTTTTTAAGATATCATTATTCCTCTGGATTTCCATTCCCCTCCCCCTTTGCCCTCTTCTTGTTCCCTTGAACTCTTTACCTATTAGCTTATATCTAACCCTTTGCCTTTTTGCATCCATTGTTTACCCTTTTCTTTTGTTTGTATTTTGCCTTATTCAAATGAGGGATAGCATATGGTATTCAAGCTTGCAAGTCTGGTTTAGTTCACTCAACATTGTATTTTCTAGGTCCATTCATTTTCCTATAAAGGACTCTAGTTTGTCATTCTTTATAGCTGAATACTATTCCATTATATATAGATACTACATTTTGTTTATCCAGTTATCTATTAATGGGTGTACAAGTTGCTTCCAGAATTTAGCTATTACAAATTGTGCTGCTGTAAACATTGTTGTGCAAGTATTTCTGTAGTATGATGTCTTTAGCTCTTTAGGGAAGATACCTAATAGGGGTATGGCTGCGTCCTATGGGATTTCTACTTTCAGGTTTTTGAGAAATCGCCATACTGATTTCTATAATGGTTGTACTTGTTTGCATTCCCACCAACAGTGTAGGAGGGTTCCCTTTTCACTACAGCCCCGCCAGCATTTGTTATTGTTTGACTTCTTAATGATTGCCGTTCTTTCTGGGGTAAGGTGGAATCTTAGAGTTGTTTTAATTTGCATTTCTCTAATAGCCATAGATGTTGAACATTTTTTCATATATTTGTTGGCCATTAGTATGTCTTCCACTCTGAAGTATCTGTTCATTTCTCTGGCCCATTTCTTGAGTGGGTCATTGATTTTAGGTAGTTTAATTTTTTGAGTTCTTCATATAGTCTAGATATTAGTCTTCTGTCTGAGGAGTAGCTAACAAAGCTTTTTTCCCATTCTGTGGGTTTTCTCTTCACCCTACTAACTGACTCCTTTGCTGTACAGAAGCTACAAAGAAACCAATAGCACTCTGAAAAAAGAGATTGAAGAAGATACCAGAAAATGGAAAGACATCCCTTACTTCTGGTTAGGCAGAATCAGTACTGTTAAAATGGCCATACTCCCAAAACTGTTATAAATTGCAGTTATGAATGTGATATAACGATTCAATGCAGTCCCAATCAAAATACCAACAGCATACTTCACAGATCTAGAGAAAACAATCCTAAAATTTATATGGAAACAGAAGAAACCTCGAATAGCAAAAGCAATACTGAGCAATAAGACCAAAGCAGGTGGCATAGCAATCCTAGACTTCAAGCTATACTACAAAGCAATAGTAATAAAAACAGCATGTTACTGGAACAAAGACAGACACATAGACCAATGGGACAGAATGGAGGACACAGAAACTTCTCCAGACATATTCAAATATACGCTCTTTGACAAAGGACTCAAAAACATACTTTGGGGGAAAGACAGCCTATTCAACAAATGGTGTTGGGAAAACTGGTTGTCAGTTTGCAGAAGAATGAAACTGGACCCATATCTCTCACCATATACTAAATGAAAATCAAAGTGGATCAAAGATCTAAACATTAAGACAGAAACATTAAAACTTCAGGAAGACAAAATAGGTAAAGCATTTGAAGACACAGGAGTAGGAAAAGACTTCCTAAACAGAATCTCAGTTGCACAGGAAATAACAAGAATCAAGAAATGGGACTACATTACACCATAATGTTTGTATGAGCCTACCTTTCCACTGGATGCAACACAGCAGCAGTACTCACCATATTTTTTATACTTCATATAAAGACATTTATGGAAGAGGACTTTCAGAACTGCTTCAGAAAGTGTCAAGAACGATGGGATAAGAGTGTTTGAAGCAAGGGGGATTATCTTGAGGGGATTAATGGTAATGCATCTCTTATTATAATAAATTCTCTTTAATTTAGATATTCACTGTATATTTTGGTCACAGACCACATAATGCGTTTAATTTTCACAATCATATGGAATTACTATTTTAATATCCAAATTAATGTGGGAGTAAACAAGGCTACTGAATTGGGGTTAAGTGTCCAGTTAGGCAGCTAGTCTATTGTGTATTCCAACCAAGTTTATTAGGCTCCAAAGTGTATTTTTTCATTTAAAATCTATTTTGTGGGATGGGGATGTAGCTCGGTGGTAGAGTGCTTACCCAGAATGTGTGAGGTCCCAGTTTGATTCCCATGAGAAGAGCGTAAGCAAAGAAATGTGCATAGTATATTTGGAAATGCATTAAATTGAAGGTTTGTGCAGGGGAAGTGTAAGACAAGAGCAAAAAGCCAGATTGAAGCTCAGTTCCCCAGCGTGTCAAATGCCCAGGTGTAGAGATTCAATTCTGCCAGTAAATTGGCAGTAAAGAGCCAATGAAAACTTTTAAGCAGAGGGGAAGTTCCAAGCTGAGGCAATGATATAAGATTCTCCTGAGACATAGGCAGAATGTATTGGGGTGGAAAAAAGACAAGAGGAGTGGTATGAAAGGGCTTGGGGCTACTGCTATGACTATAAGTGTCTCCAAGACTGAGAACCTCAAAGAAGCACTATCATCACTTCAAATTTGTCATGTGCATGCTCTGTGTCTATTAAAACCTGGTTCCGTTTTCATTTATCTATTTTTACTGAAAGAAAAATATAAGTTCAAAATGGAGCCCCAGTTGTGACCAGTACACCTCAGATTCCTGGTGGTAATGGGTCAAGTCCCCGGAGGGCTCTGCATTTAGAATAGGCTGTTTGCACATGCGAACAGGGCTCATACATTTTGTTCCTACCTCTGAAACAATTGATGTACTCCAGTACATGGTGTATGTTTTTTATAATTACACCAGAAGAAAGCATTCTTTATGGAAATAAATGTGCTTTTTAAAAACACATTTCTGAAAAGCAGCAGGCAAGGCATTAATAACAAAGTGAAATGATAAACCGAATGGAAGTCTGAGAAAAATTCTATATTTGTATTATACAGGCATTGTTTTCATTCCTGGCACCTTATTTTTCATGTACATAAAGGGAATGCAAGCTACAGCAGGGTGAGACAAAGATCAATGCTGAATGTATTACTTGGCACTGGTCAGACGCAGTTTAATAAGAAAAAAATTGATCCATTAAGCTAAACCTAATTTTTGGCCGAAAAATGGTTGAAATCTCTTCTTTATATTGCTAGCTTCATAAAGACCTATAATATTTGGAAGAAACAACTCAAGGCTGAGTTTAATAAGATTAAATGTATTGCAAATATACTTAACAAGAATCTATCAAGTTGTTAATGATTGCTATTAATATCAAACAATTTTTGTATAGAATTTTTTATTAAAGCAATTGTAAAATACAGCCATAAGAAGTGCAATATGAAAAGGTTTTCAGATAATTTGTAACAGCTACAATTTCAGTCGCAGAACTCAAATCTTAACCTACAAGATACAGTCATTTATTTTATCAATCCAGTTTCTAACGCAAGTACAATTCAATTTATAAATATTTAGGTGCTAATCCTTAGTCTGTGCAGCAAAGTGCAGAAGGGTCACATCTCCACTAGGCAATGGTGCTGGATCGTGTCAGAAAACTAGGCAGTGAAGGATCCGGTGTGACAAGATGTAGAATTATTTCTAAAAATGCAATATTAATTTCAAAGAAATCATTTCAATTCCCCTTCATTTCCAAATCATTAAGAAGACAGAAAGTTTCAATCCCAAGTTGCATAAAATCATGGATCTTTCAAGAAAGAAAGGAATTCAGTAACTGTCTGGTCCAATCTGCCCATCTACAGATACAGAAACTACAGCTGCAGACTGATCCTGTAAAATAATCTGCCAAGAATGCATATACATTTAGAGAGATACTGAATTATTTTATCCACAAGATGAAAAAATGCAACCACAGAAAACTAAAGCAACAGAAAAGTAAAATAGAAACTGGTAGCCATGTATAACATGTATCAATTTGAAAAACATGGATAATAAATTCTATTTCACCTAAATAATAAAGCTGTTGGCTTGAATGCTCAACTTCTTCATCCCTCTTATTTATATGGATGTTTACCATTTATTATACTACAGAAATCCAGAAATACACTCACATGCACACACACGCATGCACACATTTTTCTCAGAGTTTAATCTGTATTTAAAGTGGATCCACAAAAATTAGAATTTTTAAAGGCCATGATTTATACAACCATTATACTAATAAAATACTTTTTCAATCACTGTATTTCCCCAAACTGAGGAAAAAACATCATGTTCCTGCAGTGATTTTTTTAAATCCCTATAACCAGGCATTGGGTGATGAGCTATGCCCTTTTTACCTTCAGGGTACCAATTTAAATCTTCTCTGCATCAGGAAGGAAAAAACATTGTTTCCATTTTAATGGCTGTCCAGTGTTCTAAAGCACAATGGATAGAGGGTCTCAGCTCAGTTCTTAGTAGATAGATGCTTACATTATAGCATTGTCACCCAGAAGAAAAGACAAGAACTGAAAGATTATGGAGTAGGAAATAGCACACTGTCACCCGACATACTGTACAGTGCTTCATGTGAGTAGGAAGGACATCTAGGACACTTAAGATTGCCTTTCAGTTCACAGGAGATTAAGTAAGTATGCCCCATGATTACTGTATTTATTACAATTTGTAAACTCTGAACATTTCTACGTGTCTCTGCTTTTACATGCAGGACATCACCTTCCAGGAGTGATGGTGGGTGGTCAAATACTGTGATCATTAGGTCACAGGCAGCTTCAAACACCCCTTATTCTGAATTATAACTCCTGAATGTTTTAACTGCAAAGAATGATATAAGAACTCTATCAATGATTAATTTGTACTTTAAACATATAAATCACTTCTTGGTTGTCATGCTAATACTGATTTAGAAAAATACACACTTCAGCTTATATTGATCTGTTTTTCTAATTCTTCATCAGAAGGACCAAATATGGCTGCTTTTGCAATTTGCCTTCGAACTTGTCCTTTTAGGAGATGAAGTAACCAAAAGATATTGAAAACCCTAAGTAAATTACATCGTACCAGTTAGAGTTCCCTGAAGGAATGGATACACCCCTGTAATCTGCTCAGCTCACAACTAATAGGCAGGGGATTCAGTTCTGTCTTAATCTTTGCTAAACTGTGACTCTCTTTTAACACACAGCATTTGTCTTCAGGACATCCATCAAATATTTAGTATACCTTCTAACAAAATTAAGTTTTCTATTAAATTACAATCTACATTACAAATCAGAGTTAAAATATATATAAAATCCAATATTGTGAGACTTATCAAGGCATATAAAAAAGGAATGCTTTGGAAATTATGCTCATTTTTTAAAACTCTAAACACATAATTTAAAAAAAATTTTAAATCCTTGCTTTATTAAAACTGATTTGCTTATGGAATTTGAGTTTAGGTATAATTTACCAGTGTGAAAAGGGCCTTAACATCCCTTTCCTTCCCTCTTAATGAAATTAAAATTTGAATACTGCTGCAAGACAGCACAGAACAAGTGAATCATTTATTTAAAAAGTGAAACTGAATCCTGCATACATACATGTATGTATGCAGACACAATGTATATGTATGGAGACATACATATGTATGCTGTATACATACACACATACACAAACACACATATAACACATGCATGAAGACAGATGAAGAATATTCACATATTTCATTGCATTAATACAGTGTAAAGCAAGCTAGAGAAGATAGCAGTGATAAAAAACTATTAAAAATTATGAAATTAACTAAGTGTGATGGCAATCTCTAGAGTGAAAACAATGCTAGAATATGAAATGCATGCTGGGCCGTCTATCCCTCAATGTCATTTAGGGAAAAAAAAAGGCAAGCAAAACTGTAAACAGTGGACAGGTATCCAGAAAGAATCAATACTTCAAAATTCAGTGAACTGTGGAAAGGAAATTAATATAAGAAAGCACATCACTAACAAAAATATGGTCATATGAGAAGGATTCTAAAGGTATCAAAGATGCTGAAAGATCTTTAAAAGGGAAGTTTTGGAAACTGCTGTGGAGTTACAGTGTATACCAGGCTGCATTATAGTTTAGGCTACTGTGTAGTCCATCAAGGAAAAAAATGTAAAAGAGGAAGGCAAAAATGAGTATTACTGGCCATGTCGTAAGAATTGATTCTATTTCCTATAAATGTTTTGTGAGTTGCTGTCAAGCAACATGCCTCTGTATTCCTTTAAAAATTTATAACAAACTTAAAGAACAAATCTATAACCATGTATCATCTGCCATATGTTTCCTACTGCTACTATAAAATTGCTTTTACTAATTCACACAATACCTAAGTCCAGAAGTAAGAATAAAATCAAGGAGTTTTGATTTTTAGTTTACTTTAATAACTTTAAATGTTTCTTTCTATGAAGTTTCCAAATGTTATGCAGTTAACTTCTAGGTAATCAGAGTAATGGAGAGAAAGAGGTCATAGATCACCAAAATCACAATTAAGGCAAAACTAATAAAAATATATTTTTAATGGAATCAGTGTAAACTTAGTTAAAATTATATCTAGTTGGCTAATATAATTATGATATACTAGACAATGGAATATATGTAAATATTTTTAAAGGATAATGCTATCTAAATAAACACATATTCATATTTTTACAAAGATATATATAAACTGAAATATAGAAACACAAAAATACATGGTTATTTATGTGAAAATTATGCGTGCGTATCAAATTCTGACTTTATAAATATATTTTAAATTCTAACTGATATATGTGCACCGAAATACAATGATTGCTTCTGGGGTTCGTTTCACTGTATCATTTATATTTTTCACGGCATATTTGTTATTTTATAATAATAAGACACTTCCAATTTTGAGGAAAAAATATGTCCTATCAGGATGTCTACTTTGATCTTCTTTTGGGTAACTGGTGCTTCCGGCTAATCATGGCTCTCTTATTTCTTCCTCTCTAAAAACTTTGATTTCAATGTCACAAACACGAGCTCCTACACATCGACTTACTCTTAGACACCTGTTAAATGTGAATTCCGTGTCATCGTATGGGTAAAATTAATCAACCACAATATTCATCCACATTGCCTTCCGTTTTGAAGCCATGAAACAGTTTTCCTTGCCATTCAGATTAACCCTATTGCTGGAACTCCCTGTGCCCTCTGCTGACTTGGAAGCCACATTGCGTTGTAAAGGTAACCCTGAGAAGGGCTTTTCATGGCTTTGTCTCGTTTTGTCAGCCTAGCTGAAGAAGTAAGCATAGTCAAAAGAAATTATACACTTTCTTTCAAGTAAAAAAAATTCCACTCTTTAAAGTATAACACAAATCATTTTAACACAGCCTGCTTTTCTAATTGATAATTTTAAGACTTTTTTCCTTGAATGTTATCCTTTTTACATCATATTTTAAATGGCATTACAATCCATCTGACAGGTAGATAATGTACACTTCTGTGTGAAGCACAACACATTTGTATAGCAATACTATTAGTTAATACGTATTTTGAAATCTACAGTGTTTTAGTAGGTTTATGATTATTTAATTACATTTTCAACCCTAGTGAATTTATTAATTGGTTAACTTTCAATGAATTTTATTTGTCTTTTTGGCCAATACTTCATTTGCATTATCAGCCAGCACAATACTATAAATACAGTAATATAAAGGGAAGTTTTTAACATTATAGTGAGAAGCTATCAGTGTATAGGGTGATCATGCTATCTTTCCCATCTTTTCTGCTTCTGCCCTTCTGAAAAAATGAGAGAAACAGAAGGAAGGGAAGAAAGAGGGAGAGGGAGAAAGAGAAAGGAGAGAGAGGTTTTTATTTCTTGGCTCAGGTGTATCACTTCAACTAGGACACTGTTAATTATGCCACTCAAGATATTTGCAAAGATTTGTTTAACTTTAATCTCTCCCTCAGTCAACAACAACAACAAAAAAAGAGTTAAGAAATTCCATGGTAGAAATGGAAATAGGATAGCGATATGCTAAATGTAGACAAAGTCTTAGCAGTGATTCCTCTAGGTCTATAAATATACATAGGGTATTTTCAGGCTTATCTACCTGTGTTAACCTAACACTGGGGAGGAGAGGTCTAATTGAAGCTGTCAGATATTACTGCAATTAGTCCTTAAAGTAACTATAATCAAAATGACTAAGAATAATATTAACAACTATCTATATTTAATCAGTAATTTGCTCATTGTAATACACAATATATCTAAATATACATTTCAATTGTTGAAACACAGCTACCCCTCAGTTTACAAGACTTCACACACAAATTTTTTTACACATATGCATATATACACCGGTAGTGCTGCAAGTGCCTATAACATTATATTTAAAATACTTATGATATTTTCATTAGCCATATAGCATGGGGCCCATGTTAAAGGTAAGTTAGAAATAAAAATTCCTGAACTGTACTCCTGAGTAAAATAAAGAGAGCATAAAGTGAAAAAATGGAAACTAGTAATCATTTACAATGTTTGAAGACCTCCACAGAGTGAAAAATTACTGGAACAAAATAAAGAAAATGATCAAATGGAAAAAAACAATTTTAAAAAAAGAGAAATAGATTATAATTTTTTCCAAGGAATTATCCTTCTTTTCTAGTCTTTTTGTACCTATGTTCAATGCTTATCTGCTAGTCTGTCAGTAAGTGCGACTGACTCACTGGGAAGATGGGGGTAGGGTTTGAATGCAAGGACACTAATCATAGTTGACATTATATGTTCTCACTATTACCTAATGAGTGTTTTCCCACATTACTGAGGAAATGTTATTGATTTTTACTTTTTATATCAACAAATTAGTATCTCAAAACTATTAAGACAGACATATTTTCTTTATCATGTAGGAGAGTTTCCAAAAGAAAACTACATATCACAGGACCTTACCCAAAGGCAACAAACTGAAATAAAACAAAATGGATAGTGCATAAGTATCATGTCTGGTGATCCCAGCCTTAAAATAAATGTTTATTTACGGATAATGAGCATTAGAAATTCTCATAATCTACAGGCTGGAAGAGAAAAGGTCAAATTCTCAAAATACTAAAAAGTACTATATATCCTTCCTGCTTTTCTCTACCTGCCATCAGAACTGCAGAATTCTCATTGAGGGAAATGAAAGCTTTGTATTCCAAACTTGAAAATATGAGCTGCTGTCTTCTTTCAAGGGGACAAACACATCCAAAGCTGTAGAGTCAAAGCATTCAGTCAACAGAGAGATGATCTGCCTAACATTTTCTTTCACAGGTGCTCTGAAATACACATCCATGTAGCCTCTCTCTGTAAGACCACTGCCTATTGTTCCTGCAGAAGTTATGAGAATAAATCTGTCCACTTAGTTTGATGACCAACGATTATAAGAGAAAATATCCTTCAAGAAACAGCCCCAGTAAAAATAATTATATCGAAAAGTCTGAACTGCACACTGTTCTGCATATATGGAGGCATTAAAATTTAAAACTTAGAAGTGAAATTGCGGTTATTTTTACTATCATGGAGATCATATGTCAGAGGTGACACATTGTCAAAAGGCACTATAACAAGATTTGTGAAAGGTTGGAAAAAATAATTTTATTTAAATTCATGAAAAAGAATTTTATATCATTAAAAGGCAAGAAAGGACATTTGAGAGACAGAGTCCAGTGCAATGTGAGTACAGGTTTAAACCTCACTTGTGCCTTTTACTAATTATGTGACCATGGGCAAGTGACATATATTTTCTGAAACACAACTCAATAAAATGAGGTTCGTATTATAAGAAAAAATATAGTCATCTAGAGCTTCTATCTTAGGTCTCTTCAGGTGAGAGAGTCCTTGGGATTTAAGTTATTTCTATTCACAATTTCATAAATATTCTTAAAGTAGAAATATACGCAGAGAATTTCAAAGAACAAACATCAAGTACTTTTCATGCATAAGACAAGACCATGTCTATGTGTGTGTGTATGTTAAATATACATTAAAAATTTTCCTATGTCTACACAAGAAATGGCTGGTAGTATTTTTCTCTTCAAAGTGAGAGTAGAAGTTTCACGGAGGAACAGCTGAGGAAGAAAATTTTAACTTTGTTTTTATTCCCTCCTATAATGTTTGAAAGTATAACAACATACATATATTATTACATGATTCAAAAAATAATTTGGAGACAAACAAGTTATTTCAAACATCAGCATGAGTTCATATAACTTTAATATAGGAGAGTAAGGAATCCATGTTCTTTTTCTCTCAAAAAGTAATCTATGAAATTAAATACATACCAAAGACCTCATTTTTAGTAGCAGATTAAAATGACAATAACTGATCTTAAGGCTGCCACTAATGACTAATATTTGTGTCCAAAATAGTACAAAATTCTCTCAACATTTGATCATTAATACATAATCAAACACGTACAGAACTGAAGAGCAAAGAGATGCACCCTTTCTGAAAGCTCAAATACTGTTAATCTGATTAAGTTTTCTGAGTGATCATTATGTCTCTCCCAAAAGTTACTATTTTTTTTAACTTCAATCATTTTCAGTGGGTTTCTGTACCATGTAGTCAACATCGAGACTCTCACCACAACACCCAACAGAATCTTTACAATATGCTTTGACTTCTCCCACAATAAACATATTTATGTTAAAAGCCAGCCCCTCCACTTGTACACTATATTATACTTCTCAGCTACTCTAAGAAGTTTAATCCAGAAATTCCTCCCTTCCTTACCTCCACCATCAATTTGTACCTCTCTAAAGGATTAGTCCCTTCTGAATATAAAAACTAGCTGTTTTTTGTTTCTTTGCTTGTTTTCTGTCTCATCTTAAAACGAAGACTATCTTGAGCCAGGGGTGTTTACAGCTGGCTCACGGCCACTCCCGGGAGCCAGCTTACACACCTCTTCTCAAATCCGTGTTCAGAGAAGTTGGCCATTATAAGGAACCAACCCTACTGAAATGGACAATGATTCAAATCAGAAGTGGCTTTCCCTGCCCTAATAACTGGATATTAAGTACTCACCAGGATATCATTTTCCTGATCTCACTGCCTTTACCAAGTATTGTCTCATTTCTTTGCTCTGTTTTTCCAGCAAAATCTGTCAAAACTTGCACCTGCTCTGATTTTTCACTTTGAACTCTTTACAACCAAGGTTCGGCCCCACCATGTCACCGCAACTGCTCTTACAAAGGTCTCCAGTGACTTCCTCATTACCAAACTCAGTGGTCACTGCTCAGTCCTCACATCACTTCATCTGTCAGCAACATTTTACCCAGATGATGATTCTTCTTCCCCTTCACTGTAATTTCTTCTCAATTCCTCCTCTTTCTTCTGTCCACCTAACACTGGAGTGCTCCAAGGCCCTACTCTCTTCCTCATCTCCACTCTCCCTTGATGATCCCTTTCAGACTCACAGCTTCAAACACCACCTCATGATTCTCCAATCGATAGCTCCAGCTCAGTCTTTTCTTTTGAGTTCCACACTCTCAGATCCAACTAACTGTATCTCCATTCAGATATCTGAATAATGCCTCGAATTCAACAAGTCCAACATTGAACTTCTCAACTTCCTTCCCAAACCTGACTTAACAAAAATTGTACAACTAAAATGATGACAACACCACTTTTCCAGTTGTTCAAGCCAAAAACTTTGTAGTCATCTCTGATTTCCTTCTTACTCACTCTCCATAACCAACCCATGAAGAAAGCCAGTTGGTTCTACCTTCAAACCAGCTCCAAAACATAACATTTCTCTTCTACTCCAATGTTGCTCACCTGGTTCAAGCCTATAGACTGGCACTACGAAACTATGAAAGTCTCAAGTAAGGCCATGTACTAGTACCATAGTCCTCATACTATATTCTCAATGCAAAAGCCAGCGTGAACCCTTTAAAAATAAGTCTCCTCACGTGTCTTCTCTGCTCAAAGCCCTGGGATTGCACCCTTTTACTGAACTGAAAAATCAAAACCTACACAATGGTCTGCAGGCCCTTCAGGATCTGGCCTTCTGTTACCTTGCTGATGCCAGCTCCTAGTACACTCTTCCTCTCACTGTGCCTTCCCAGCCATACTGAGGCTGCATCGTAAATATGTCTTTAGATGTCTTTGCTTTAAGGCCTTTGCTCCGGGTGTTTACTTTGTCTGAATCCGTGAATCAGCTCCCTTCCTGCTTTCCTGACTTTTCTCCTATCTTCTTATATTTTAATATATTGCGATTTACTCAACAACTTCCTGTCCTCCTGAGGCCTCTGACCCTGTTTTTTATTCCTTTTTCTCACTGCACATATCACCTCCTATCCTACTTAAAATTTTACTTATTTGTTACATTCACTCTCTGCCTGGTCTCACAAGAAGGTAGTGTCTTGAAGGGAAGGAGTATTGCCTGTTTTCCGGATGCCTTAAGTGTTTATGTTAGCCTGCCACCTAGTAAATTTTCAAAAATTATTTGTTGAAAAAAATTAATAAATGACCAACAACGATCAATAAATGGCAAGGATCACACTGAATTTATGAAATAGAAACAAATCTGTGATTGTAAAAATCTGAAATTTTAGCATTGTTTCTCTAATGAAATTTTAGCTTCAACAGTTTTCTTGTTGAAATTTAAAATTTACCAAAGGAATGCAGCACTATTCCCACAACTTTATCTAAACCTTTCTCACACGTGGCATTCAAATCTTGGATTCTTATACCAGCTCATGGCTCCTATAGGAGTAGTGCATTTATCAGTGGTGACACAAATGGGTCCATGTAGTATTTTGTACATATGGCGTTAACTTTTATGCTTTAATATATATGTGCAATATGGCTGAATTATACTTGCTCTAGGAACCATCACTTTTATTTTACTGACTGTTGTGTATTTAAAACCTGAGGCATAATACAGTACTGAATTAACAAAATCTTTAGTTGTTGAATTTCCAGAGAAATAAGAAAAAGTAAAAAATAATTGTTTTAACATTCATATTTCTTTACAGCCTGTCCAATTCTCCCAAGTTAGGAAGTGCATCGGAACTTGATTTAGAAAATGAGTGTGAAATAACCAAACATATCTACACCACTTCAAGTAAGTTTCTAACACAAACATTATTGTACCTAATTTGTTTACAATATGTGACATAAAAGATTGTATGGAACTTATCAAACCATTGATAAAAAATACTCATTCAAACATGAATTAAAATCTTATTTAGTCATAGATTGAAGACATCTCAAACTGAATCCATTCTTTATTCTTCAATTTAATCTCACATTTATTACATCACAAGAAAACATCTGGAAAAGAGTGCTTAATTAATTTTAAATGGCACATGCCTACTTAGAAAATAAAAAAGGGTGAATAGAAATATGAGGCTAAAAAATTGAGTTTGAAAGGGGACATAAAAACACTCATCACAAAAGAATAAAAATTAAAGACATTCAAACTCATCATGACAGATTAGTATTAATGGAAATAATAATTAGATCAAATAACTTTTAGAAATGCATATAATTATTATGTAAATGTTATAATAAGTGCACAGATATATGCAAAGAACATTTTGAAAAAGTTTACAAATATGTCAAGGTGAAATATAATTCTACAAAATAGGAAGAGCGGCTGAATAAAACATCTTTAAGCACTATTTTGAATGGATTGTATTCAAACTTACTTTCATCTATGCCCCCCAGAAATGTTATAATAACTGAACCATACCATGTCCTTGGCCTCTGTTTCCATGCCTGTGTCATGAAGGAACTGAGCCCAGACTATAAGAAACAATGATGTGCCTTCTCGATGCAGTAATTGCATGATTCGGACTTTCTAAAATACTTTCAACTTCAATATTCTCTCCCTACCTATCAGTTTATATGTCCCTGTATTTTCTTCAAACATACAGTTTAAAGTTTTTCTTTATCTACTCTACTTCTGAACTTCTAAAAATTAAAAATTAGTTCAGGGTTATTTGAATTAATCCCAAAAATATTTTAGGAAGTATATAAGGAATATATGTATTAACTTCACTGTAAAATAACAATTTTTTTAGTCCTCTGTCATCATCATTTGTATATAAACAATGTAGTAGTAATAAATGATTCTTATCTATTTGATCTGACTGGATTTCCACTTAAAATATTACAAGCTACTGTGTTTTATAAATGATTTACATTTTTTACAAATTTCACGATTCATTATTTTCACTAATTCAGACTCACCAACCCCTCGGATTAGCTTAAATTAAATAAATTATTGGCTTAAAAATCTCAACAGTTAATCAAATAACAAACAGCAGGCTGTTTAAAACTATGTTCACTGATCCACTCAAAGTCAGGCTCACTCGTCACAGAATCACCTGCCTATGCTGCAGGTGAAGGACTACTCTGGGGAGAGGCCATTTTTCTAAGAAAACTTTCTATAGAGGTCCACTTTTATATTATTTACAACTCTCCTTTGAAAAATTCTTAATAGCAAATATGTACACAAAACAACCAACATATCAGGAAAGATTGACCCTAAAAGGATGACTGTGCTAGAAGCTCAGCTTTCCTGGGGTCCTAGTGGGCAAGAAAGCACCAAAGAGTTTGCTACCCACACAGAACCCAGCAGGAAAAGCGAGCAGATCCTCAGGTGAATGAGATGCTGCCCCCTTACTGTACTGAGTACCTGGGCGCTGGGGCAGCTCACCACTGTTCTGACACTGTGCTTTAATTTCTCACTTTATTTTCTATCTCCTTGACTTTTTGTTACCCTCCTATTAACATCCATCAGAAAACTTAGTTCCAATCTGACCAGCCTAAGGACTATAGGTTGAATTGGGTCACGGTAAATAACTGATCTAGCTTCCACAGGGTCTTCATGGACAGAATAGAAATTCTGCAGAAAGCACTAAATATTCATATTCGGTCTCTCTTTCTGTATCTCTCTCCTTCATGTTCTCTTTGTATTTGGTTTTGATGAGAACCTGTATCTCGAAGGAAACCTTTTTTTTTTTTTAACTGCAGCCAGTATCTGAATTATCTTAAGCTAATATAATATGCCAGAGGGTATGAATGGGTTTTGATTTATAATATCCCACGAATATTTTCAAAGTTTCCCCAGACTTCTATTCTGTCTTCTAGTTAATACGTGTATATGTGTGTATGTATATATATATACACACACATATATATATTTTTTTAATTCACCCTCAGTAGGACATATACTGTGGTTGAAATATATGACATAGTTGTGATAAGGAAAACAGAATTTGAGAAAGGAGGCAAAAAAAATAAATTTAATTTAATTTAATAAATAACTTACATTTATTTAACAATTATTCATTTGTCCCAAAAATTATTGAGGGTATACCAGGTGCCAGGGAACAGATAGACAGTAAGTCCATGCCTGCCTTCATATTATAGTGGTGAGAAAGATATGCCATAAAACCACTTCATAGTAATAACTACTATGGATAAAAATAAAACGGGGGAAACTAACCCAGTGGGGATTCTGTTTTCCACAGGCTGAGCAAGGATGCTCTGTTCAAGGTGGTGACACAAAGGTACACCAAGGAATGACACAAGAAAGTAGGTCATGTGCCTGTCTGGATAAAGGCATTCTGGAAAGACAGCAGTGAATCCCAGGAATATGAAGGATCTGAAGGACTGGGATAAAGGAAGAGGACAAAGTAGTGAGGTTAGGGAAGGAATCAAGGGACAAATAATGGGAGGGGGGCTGCAGCCATGATAAGCCTCCAGATTTCATTCTAAGTATAATAGAAACTCACTGAATGATGTGCCATTATTCGATTCACCCTTCTAAAACCTCACTGGTTTGCTGGCTTCAGAATGCACTGTAAGAATAAAATAGCAGATAGGGGCTGGGATTTAGCTCAGTGGTTACAGCACTCGCCTAGAATAAAATAGCAGAAGCAGGAAAATCAGTTAGGGGACAAAAGCAGTATAGCCTAGAGAGGATGGTGACTTGGGGTGCAGAAACTGAGAAGAGTCAAATTTTCAATCTCCTGGAAGATAAGATGGCCAGCAAAAATTAATGTTTGAATGTGTCTGACAGAGAGGAATCAAGGATGAGTCAAAGGCCTTTGCCCTGAGCAAGTAAATGAGTAAATGAGTGGCGATGGCACTTACTAAAATACAGACCAGTGGGACATTAGAGGTCTGTAGAGTGAGGGTGGTGTTAATGTTGAGATTCTGGCTTCATGTTGATAAGTAGTCTGAGTTGAGGAGAGAGGCAGGTGCTAGAGATATACTTGAGGTCACTGACATGAAAATGGTATCTAAAATCATGTAAGTAAGCGTGACTGCCACACGGGTCAGTGAAGATCCAGAGAAGGAGACAATGAAAACCAGTTGTTGAGTTGTCAGTCAAGATGAGGGAAATCCAAAAAACAGAGTTCAGGAGACAGCCATGAGGCGGGAGAGTAAATATTGGTATGATGTCCAAGAATATGAGCCAGTAACATACTTCAAGTGTCCAGATGCTATTGAGAAATCTAAAATGAGTGCAGGAAATTTCAGCAGAGTGACAAATCCAAAAGCCTGACTCAAGAATGATCAAGAAAGAGTAAGACGCAAACATGCAGAGAAAAGCAGTCCCTTAGCAACAAGTTCTAGCCAAATTAGCAAAGTGTCACACAGAATTGTACTTCCTCTTGTTCCCTGTTTCTTTGCTGCTTAATTTTCAGCGTGGCCTCCAGTCATCTCAGAATTGAACATCTGCGTTCAGTATTTGGTGCTGAAGTAAAAGTTTCTTGAAGAGTTTAAGTAAGAAACAAAAGAAGGCACAAATCAGGCCTTCAGCTTAGGTTCTTCTGTGAGTTAAACTAAGTTGTTAGTATTATACTAATTCATGATCTGATAAGTACAGGTATTATTTGTTAATACTTATTCAGCTATGTTTTTCTTTGCATATGTCATAGATGCAAAACATCCAAATGATAGAATTTTTAAAGCATACATTGGATTTCATGAGTGTTTAGTTAAATAGAAGAAGGCTTTGAGCGTACTGGGTCTCTAGGATCATTCTGAAAGGGTAAAAGGAAGGTTATTAACATAATGTGATTGCTGTAATGATGCTTCTTTCCTTCTTTTTTCCTTTTGATATGAAGAGAATAGAGTACAAAGCAAAGTGAAACATTATAGACTTAGGTGAAAGTACACTTTCTTATCAAGAAGAATTTTACAGCTATTTTCCTATTTTATTATCCATTTAATCCTTTCTTCACTATGCCAATTACTGACTTTAACAAAAGTATTACGGAAAAGAATTAAAAGACAATGTTAAAGGAAAAACATCTTAAAACGATGAACAAAACACTTTCTCTGAAATGTATATATCAAGATTCAACTCAGATGAACCTCCAGTCCCATCCTCTGAGAACAAATCTCCTTCACCTGTTAATCTTAATAATATTCTATCTGTAACTCATTCATGTTTTCATTCAATCAACCAATATTTATTGAGTAGTTTTGTGGGATAGACCTCTTCTAGGGGTCTCAGATACATCAAGGAAGAGACGAAAAAGACTTCTGACTTGTGAAGCTCAGAAAATAACAGGAAGAAATAGACAACAAATGATTACAAAATACACAAAACATCATGATGTTTTGAAAGGTAATGAATTATCTGGAACATGAAATGCAGAGCACAGCAAAGGGAAAGAGTGCAAATGGTTCCAGTTTTAACGGTACAATTCCTTAAGTACTAGTAAGCCTTCCATAAGGCCTTACTAAGGGAAATCGAGCAAAGATTTGAAAGTGAGGGAGTTAATGGTGTATGTTTTTGGGGGAAAACATACTAAGCAGCCTGACGGGTCAATACAGAGAGGTAGAAACATGCCTGGAATCTTTAAAGAGCAGCAAAGAGGCTTCAGTGGATGGAGGGAATGAGGCAGAGGAAAGGAGGGAGGAATTGGAATCAAGGGTCTTGGGGTCAATGTTTGAGGGTTTGGATGACTACATCAGTAAAATGTTAGTCATCGAGGATTTTCAGCTGAGGAATGATATGATCTGACTTTCAGGTCAAAAGCAGCATCTAGATGCTGTATTGCGAATAGCTGGGGTGTGGAAGAAATACGTTTAGGGAGACCAACTAGTAGTCCCCAATAGTTTCATAACCATGAGAGGAAAGTGACTCAGACTCAGTGCTAGCAGTGGAGCTGCTAAGAGGCTAGGCTCCTCAACATACCTCTTTCTTACTTTGGTCCCATTAGATACACATCCTATCACCAGGTCTAGATACTATCCCCCTTCCCCCTCAAGAACAGAATTTGTGCTCATTTTTACACTTCCAATGATGGGTATTTAATGATTTTTTAATTAATAAATGGATGACTGATCACTAGACAAAGAATCTGGCTTATCAATATATCTAGTACATACCTTGTATTTCAAGGCATATCTATTAATGGATAGTTATAGTTCCACCCAGAGCATCAATTTTAAATAAGAGGGGGAAAAAAAAAAGACTAAGAGCTACACATAATACATAACTAATAACAGAATAATAATAAAGGGAAAGATGTCTTTTATATCCACGAGTTTTATTTAATTTCTGAAAAGGTTTAGAAGTAATCTGTATTTTTGTTGCTTTCTCCTTGAGGTAAAATAATAAGGGAGAAAGAAGTTTCTAGAACATGCAGAAAAGTTCACAGTAGGTTTTGTCATAGAAATATTCATTATTATTAGAGCCAGTCAAATGACATTCCATAATCCTTACCCTTAAGGTAGTTAACACTGCAGGGAAGAAATCTATCTCTGTCTTCAAATTCCATTAGAATAATAAAAAAGAAAACAACAAATGCATATAAAATAAATAATTTCTGTGACATATACACACTTGGCATTACAACAGGCAAGTGATGCAATCATTTGCTATTAAATCACAAACTCCCCAAACTCCAACACAGCAAGAAGAAAATTCCTTCAGGAAAAGCACCCACACAATGATGCCCATTCATAGTTATAGAATATTGCTAAAGAAACTTTAGTTTTAAATAAATGCTTCCGGTTTTAAAGTGAGTAACGCTGAATCTAGGTACAGAGTTTGAAAGAAAGATACTGCTCGCAATGTGGAGATAATTTATGAGTGCCCAGCAAACAGTCAGGAGGGCGCGGATGTCATCACCTCTCTTAAAAAGATTATGTCTTTGAAGAAATCAAAGCAATGAGTCTTTGTGATCGAAGTGGCAGATTCAGAGTCTGGATTCCAGACCCAAACAATTCCTGAGCCTAAACTGAGGGGAAATTTTTATCGGTTTCTAAGATATGTATCCTATTTTTATGTCCCCTAATTCCACCTTTTTTAGTAATCACTGACTGATAAATTTCAAGTTATGATAAATCTAATTGAAGAATATCAGCCTGAATTTGAAGTCAGTGTCCTGAGCTAGTGGTTCTTCTCTCTACTCATTCCACAAATACTTACTGAACATTTAATATTTCTTACAAAAAGATATGTCATAACCACTGAGAAGTTAACACTGTATGAGAAAGAAAGACAAACATACAGTAAAACAGTTGACAGTACTCTGACAGAGCCTTGCTCAAGATGCTGCAGTCGCTCGGGTGCTTCATGATCCCAGCGACGCTGGGAAGCGCTACAGGAAAAGGTGTTGCTTCCACTGTGCCTTGCTGTGTGAGCCAAGCTGGGCAGGGGAAAGCGAACCGGGCAGCAGGCAGGTGTGATGGTCCTGATCTGATACTCAGAAGGACCACCCCTCAGCAGTGGGGAGGAGAAAGGGGTAGAGGTCAGATGGAGGCAGGAGGGGCCTAGAGAACTCAAGTGGGATCATGAGGGTCTGGATGCAGAGGGGAAGAAGGGGGAATCAAACCCAAAATATACTTAGGAAACAGACCATAAAGATGCGGTCTTAACTCATCTGAAAGAACAAAGGGAGGGAGGGAATTATGAGTTTTCAAGAATAAGTAGATGGAGAATTATACACTAAAGAAAGAAAATTACCGAAGAAGTAAATAAAGTATGAGCACAGGAGTTGTCTTTAAAAACCAAATAAAAAACACGGCATGACTTTTTTGTGTGAACCGACTGCAATTTGAGGATATTCCACCCACTGAGCTTATTTAAAGTCATGAATATACAGAGATCATTGAAGAATACTTATATAAATTCCTTTCATTCTCTTTGATCACCAAATGAAAGGTACTGACAAAATGGAGACTAGTAACAGTATAGATTTTAAATATTTGTGTCTAGTGAGTATTTATCAGTTTTAGGACTTTTATTACACAATCAGAAGTAAGCCTTTCTTCTGAGTATATCTTTCTATTCTATATCTCAATTTTTAAAGCATACTATTCTACTGAATATTTACATATATAATGGAAAGGAAAGTAAATGGAAATAATTTTTATATAATTAATTTCATTTATAGATTAATGGTGATGTTTTTATTTGGAACCTTAATATCAAATTTAATTTCGCTCATTAAAATTTAGATAAATATCAATATTCAATTTCAATATTCAATTTATCTAATCCAAAATTTACTTAAATGTTATTATTCAAAACTTGCTTACCATAAAAAAATGAAATGCTATTTTGGATCAGCTATTGCTTACTTTTAGATACTTCCCTTATTTTTTCCAGCTTCCAAATCTACACTGAGAACACCAACTGTGGCCATGAACTGAATCCCTTCTCAATCAAGATATTCTGAGTACTTGATGTAACATTATCTGCAAAGGACCCATTAAATAATTTCTAAAGTTTTAATGATAATCACATCTCTGTAATAATATAGTCTAGGGTCTGTTTCAAGATCATTAATACTAGAGGTAAAGATAAGGAAAATTTGTATCTTTATCATACATTTCTAAATTCAGAAATAATCAACCTTTGTTAGACCATACAAAGATGGTATACTAATAGAAGACTTCCATTCCAAATCTAGCCAAAATTTATCTACCTGTTGTCTTAGTTACTTATCTCTCATTACTAAGACAAAATACTCAACACCCAAAGTTGATGGGGGAAAGGTTTATTTATCTCACAGTTTTTAGAGGTTTCAGTCCACAATCTGCTGGATCCAAGGCAGGGCGGCATGGCAGACAGCAGAAGGCAGCAAGGTAGGCAAGGGACCTAAGCAGCTTCTTCCTGTGCCTTATATCTTATCCAGGCTGCTAAGATGAGGATGATGTCAAACCAATCAGTGGACTCATTTAGTAACCACATGGCCTTAATCCTAGCATCACACACTCTAGATCCAGCCACCTCTTACCACATGAGGCTTTGTGGAGACATTAAGGCACAAACCATAACACCTATTGTAAACTAAAAAAAACATTTGTACACCAACAATAAAAAAGCATTGTCAGGGCTGGGGATTTAGCTCTGTGATTAGAGTGCTTGCCTTGCAAGTACAAGGCCCTGAGTTCAATCCCCGGCACCACAAAAAAAAAAAAAAAAAAAAAAAAAAAAAAAAAAAGCATTGTCGAAATCAGTGTTTTTCAAATTGCAAACTGTGATCCATATGAGGATCATGCAATCAACTTACTGAATTACAATTAGCATTTTTAGAAACTAAAATAGATACAACAGTGCATTACATCTTGTAAGGGGATGTATACGTCTGTGAAATTTTTGTATATATCTGTATGTGTACTGGGACTTCATAAAATATCTTTCATCAAGAGTTGCATTCACCTGGTATGGTGGCACATGCCTGTAATCTCAGTACTCTGGGAAACAGAGGTAGGAGGGTCACAATATTGAGCACAGTTGGGCAATTTAGCAAGACCTTGCCTCAAAATTTTAAAAAAAAATTTTGAAAAGGTGATTGGATAACATAGCCTAGTTGAATACCCAGTTGAATCCCCAGTTGAATCCCCTAGTTGAATCCCCAGTATTGTACCATAGGAGGAGAAGGAGAAGGGAAAGGGAAGAGGAAGAAGAAAGGAAGGTGAAAGGGGAATGAGGAAGAAGTAATGGAAGAAGGAGAAGGGGAAGGAAAAGACAAAAAGAAAAAGAGTCTATTCATAACCTCATCTGTGAATACTGTTGAGAAATGTCAGGAGTTTTTAGCTCAAATATGAAGTAAAATTAAAATTTTAGGAAATGTGAAGAAATGTGAAGCCCCCTTAAAATCATCTACTCACTTATTTTAAATTGTTGAATACCTTACAAAATAATAGCTAACAAATAGGATGAAAGGTTTCTCCTATTCTGTGCTTTCCTGTTAAGAATGTATGGCCCAACATCACTAAAATACAGTTTGTCACTTGTTTGATTTAGCCTTGCTATTCAGCAGCATTTATGAATAGAAGTCTCAGTTGGTCACAGTGATCCTGTATTTAATTTTAGAATAAATTCAGAAGCTGAGACATAAAATGTAGCATATGACTCCCTAACCCATGAGGACACTTAAAAGGTCAAGAAAGCAACCTACTCCTCATGAAAAACCCACAAATGCATGTGTTATCATTATATATAATCTACTCACACATGGCCCAACGTCTTACCATTATGTACAAATGATAGAATAGATATTCCAGTGCACTTACAGAACAAAAGAAAAACGCAATTTTAATTTTGGAGCTTTAGTGTAATTTTAAAAGAAGCCTAAAAACATAAAAATTACATACAATACTTTATTTATGCCACCAACAGTATATTTTATCCAGGAAAACAGTGAAAAATGTGTCCTGTTATTCCTTAACCTACATTTTTGCAAATAAATTTTAAGTCAGCAAATAGCAAGTTTCAAGTATCAGCCATGAGTTTTATCTGAACTAAAAAATTCTCCTCTTATGAAAAAAGCTATCGTACAAAGTTAATGTTTTATTTCATTTCTATCACGCCATTCCTTAGGTTCTTTATGATGTTTTTAAAAATCCATAATATAATTCTATGAGAGTTAACATAATAGACTGTAACAGCTGTTATGGTCTATTGTGTAAATAAGTAATTACAGAATTTACAGACTATCATGTAAATATGTAATTATGGACTTTTTAAAATGTGCATTATTTACTCGATAGTCTATCGTTTACATATGTAATTATGGACTTTAAAACATGTATTATTTACTCAGTCTGTAACAGCTCCTTGGGACGGAGTCGTTCTGGCCTATCGGGTAAACATGTAATTAGAGAAATTTTTTAAATATGTATTATTTATCCGATAGTGCTGCTACAGATTATCACATCCATACGTAATCACAGATTTTTTAAAAATGGGTATTACTACTTTGTATGTTTCCACAACCTAACTTTCCATTCATGGATCAGTTATCCAAAACTATGCAATGATTCTACTGTATAGAATATTTGCAAAGAATAGTGGATTTCTACAAGTTCCTGAAGAACACTTTCGAGTTTCCCCAAAAAAGTTAAAAAACTGACCCCAAAAAGAAAAAGTCATTTTGAGAGAAAGGATTCTTTTAAGTTGCCAACTTATGGTTCTCTGCGTCACTTCTTCGGAGTTTCCTATATTACCATAATATTTATTTTTAAAAGCCTTAACATACTTGATTTCTTTAGGGCAGAGTATCCACAATGCAGTCTGCCAATTGTCTTCTTTAATAACAGCTGCTTATGAACATTTCCCTTTGCAGTAGAGTGCTGGTAAATGTTTAACAGTTGGCTGCAGTGGGAGACAAGATTTAAGTCACTTCCAAGTTTCTGTGGTGTAAATGTTGATTTAAAGCAAACGGATGGATGTCACTTAGGTCAGAATGCCGCTTAACTCCTGTGCCATAAAAGGAGGTAAGATCCCACCAATTCAGCTCACTGCTGCCTCTTAAGCCATTTCAAATTTCAATTCTTGACTTGTGATGACTGAACCTCTTTTGACCTAGACTCTGAAGAGGTCAGAACAAAACCCTAATTGCTAAGGGCAAATTCAGTGCTTATAACTTAAAATTAAGTGACACACCCTCAAGTAATAGTCAGTAAGACACCCTATAACACTCACTTTTTCTTTGAACTTTCTTTTGATTGTGTATTCAGCAACCTGAGTAGGGACTGGGAAGGAAACTGTTTCCTCGGTTAAACAGACGAATAATATTGGGGTGATGCATTACAGTTGAGGTGTATCTATAAACAACAGCTTAGCAAGAATGTAATAGAAAGATGTTCAGATGCTTTGTTGGTATGGAGAATTTTAAGGCCTATTCTAATCTTATTATGCTAGTTTTTGTGTCTTAGTAATTAAAAATAAAGGTTAAATGTATCCCATTTCAAGAAGCTATCCATAGTCCCACAGTTATGCATTAACAGATTGAATTACCATTTTCAGAATAAGTTTTATTGCATAGGTTTAAGGATTGTCATTTTTTTTGTCATTTTTAACTGAATAAACTCTACTCACCCTGACAATTCCAGAAGATAGAACTTTATGATAAATGAGTAAAAGTGAACTTCAGACAACACTATAAAAAGTAAAGGTTAAAATGTGTCTTTTAGTAACAAATGTAAACACTGTTCTGAACTGATATTAAAAAACAAAAAAACAACTTTTAGCCAGGTGTGGTGGTGCATAACTATAATCCCAGCATTCAAGAGGCTGAGGCAAGAGGGTTGCCATGAGTTTGAGGCTAGCCTGGGCTACACTGTGAGTTCAAGACCAGCCTGAACTACATAGCAAGACCCTGCCTAAGGAAAAAAAATAAAATAAGAAACAAAAAACTTTGCCTTACTTGTTCATTCTAGGTTTTTAAAAATCTATGAATATTTATAAATAAATCATAAAGATGAACAGTATATCCAATATTTATTAATTATTTCAAATAGTCCTAATTTAAAATTTGGGGGAGAATATATGATCTACCTATAGAACATAGCAAGGATCAGTGCACATACATACGATTCATTCTTTATAGAACATACGAGGTAATGTTAAGCACATAGAGTATGTTCAATACAATAGACTGCCAAGGCAAAAGAGCTATTAGTAATTTCTCTCCAAAGTCAATACGATATTACACACATTTGTCTCAGATGCTCCTAAAGTTTTATTTAATTCCACCACTAAAAATATTTGGTGGAAGGCAGGACCTCTCATATATATTAAATTTTATTTTATTTTATTTTATACCAAGAACATGTATTGGTACATTGTATACATAATGATTATATTCAATATGGTTATTTTGTACCTGTACATGATGTATCTTGGTTCCCCCCCTTCCCCACCCCTCCCTTCTGTTCCCCCACCCTTCACTATTTGCAGCAGGTTTATTTACATTTTTCCACTTTTTCCCTTTCTCCTTTCTTTTCTTTTTCCCCTTCTCCCTACATTGAATTTTAGTTAGATGAAGCTTTTATCTAGACCTGACACTATGGCTGCATACCCTTAGGGAGAGATTGTGTTCCCCAACCTTTAAATCCCCATGTAGAGCAAAACACAAAATATACATTACATCAGGATAGCACACGGCCAGCAACTGACTAGACCACGCCAGGAAGAGGGCAGGTGCCGCCTGCCAGAGGCTGCAATTTAATATCCTGCTATAAAAGCAACAGGAGGCTCCTGTTCGTCTGAAACCTAGAACCTGTAATAAAAACAGTGAACAATTGAAAACTGGCACATTACTACCACTGGCTGCTTATGCGCCAGGATTTTTTTTTACCCTGCCAGATTTGTAAACTCTGTACAGTCACCCTAAACAACTGAGCTCTTCTTGTTTGTATGGCGGAATTGTGGGTAACAAAGGATTTACTGTGTGGGGAATTCTGTTTTCTTTGTTTTGAGGAAATGAATGTAATATATGGCCCAATGTTATTTTGAGAACTCACTCTGAATTTAATAAATGCCTTAAGTACATGATTTTAGATAACATAAGACATTAACAGTTAATGTCCTGAGGCACAGAAAATGAGAAAAGTAAGTCAGAACTTATAAACATCCATTTCATCCAGGTGCGCCTCACTTTAAACAATAAATGCATCCCAGGAGTGAAGTGAAAATAAAATACTTATAAATCGCATCATCTTTTAAATTAACTAGAGATATAGTTACTTAAAGGAAGACAGTTATTTGGTAATGTGGATGACTGATTTGCAATTTATCAGTTTATAAAATATGAATTTTCAGATGTCAAATTTTAAAGCAGAGTATATACATACATATACATGATATATGCATGTATTTATATGTGTGTGTATATTTTGGAAGTATACGTACTTATAAATATTCAAATAGTCATACAATTAGGATCAAAATACAGTAAAGGCATTAATGTTTAGCTTGATCCCAGTGGATTTTCTGGGTTTAAAGGAACATACAAAACATTTGCTTCAATAAGGATGTGTTAGAAAATGAAAAACAAAGGTTTCCATGATGGCAGTTAGTTATCTGTGAAGTAAGAGTGCCAAGCAGTAAAACTCCGTGTCCACTTGGCTGCAACAATTAATATGAAGCTATTTTCAAGGTGGGATTATGGGCACTGGAACCTCTAGGGATAGAATGTTTTGCCCATGCGTTAAATCCTCATTTCGCATGAACTTAATGAAAAGATTGCAATATGTTCTGTCAATGGTTCCTAGAGCATGGAGATGTCTCTTTTTCCCCTGAGTACATGTAGTGAGATTTGTGCTGCACTTTATGGATGGAGATGTAAAGAAAGCATGTGCCTTTTACTTTGTTCAGAAGTCCTGAAGACAGAGAGACTTAAAATTATGTAGGGAAATGCAGTCCTTCTAGGACTGCAGTATTGGCTGGATGCACAATCAGTGTATTTGTAAAACTTTGCTGTATTTGGGGAAAACCTCTAACACTACCAACAAGAAAGAATGGAGTTTTTCTGTAGGATTTTAAATTAGGCAGTAGCTGTTTTAAACTGAAGCTTGTGGGTCTACTCTAAAAAGTTTTTTAAGTTTATTCAGTATTCTAACTAATCTGAATTCACAAGTAAAGTGTGCTCCAGCCAGAATAAAGAGGTGCTTTCACAGAAATCTTTGGGACTATAATACGGTTAAGTGTATGCTTATTTCCTTTTGATAAAAAATAGAGTATTTGAAGACTACAAATAAACATGAAATACTAATAAGCAACCAAAAAAAGCTCAAGGTAATGCGGAAAGAAGCAGAAATGAACAGGTTGCTTACCTTTACTGAACATTCCAGTATGTGCCCAGATAGGCTGCAGGCCCCCTTAGCACACTCCTTACATATCAGGTGCACCAATGAGGCAGTGAACTTGGCAATGAACCGGTGCTTGGATAACTGCTCGAAGGTGCAGTTTACTTGGAGATACCAATGTCATGAAGACTGACCCTCCTCCCCCCTGCTCAGTCTGGAGCTTAGATAAGACCAAACATTGTTTTCCTCTGAGCTGTTGCGGAATGGGATTCCTGGGAGCATGAACTCCTCGGTGTCCAAGCAAACAACTCTATTCATAATTAGACAGTTAGCATCATTCTGAATTCTGTCCTTCCCTGGAACACAGGCCACAGGAGTTTCAAGATCTAAGCAGGTCTTGATTCAGCGGGTTGATTTAATTTGCTCGTTAGTTTGCTTGATTGTTTTTAGTACCATGGAATTCTTTAGGTGAAAGGGATCTTTAAATTTTTAGGAATTTAAATTCACTTTGTACTGGTGATGAGTAGATATCTAATTTGAGGTCCCAATTACATGCCCATTATAAAATAATTTCTGGCATTCCAATTTCTTTTCTAATACTTACAAGGTATTATTTTAAATCTCAAATCTTCCTACAAACTAGTAACAAGTTAGCATAGCCAAAGAGAAAGAATTCACAAAATTTCTGCATTTTATAAAATTTTTAAAAATTTAAAATTTCTAGTAAATTAAGTTGCATGGGGGTGGTTAACACCCTTAATGACAGAATATTTTGTGGAACTGTCCTAGTTTTGTTCAGTTTATTTTGTGGAACTATCCTACTTTTGTTCAGTTTATTTTGTCACAGCCATGTTAGCCCAGCAATTCTGCAGCACTTTTGTCAGTCCAAACCAGTTAAATGTCATTTCATGTATGTTTCACATCTAAGGCATTTCTAAAATCTTTAGATGTATTACAAGAAATCCATTTGATTCATCCAGTTAGCAAATCTATGAATCTAAAATACACAAATACAATAGGACAGATTAAAAAGGTGTTGGATGACAGAAACTCACTTTATCCATATGATTTAAGAAATTCTTGATTTTAAGACGAGCACAACACTGTGAACTGAAATACATAAATTATCATTTCTGAAAGTCAGAGAAGAATACTCTGAGAAAATCTGGAACACAGGGAATTTTAGCCGAAGCCTGCTCCTAATTAATGTAAAAAGGCTACAGCAAAAGTATAAATTAAGAAAAACTAAAACTAAATTAAAACTTTGAAACATCCCCAAAACTGTACTGTTATATTCACCTTAGATAACAGAATTTGCTAAAAACTTTAGGAAACCTAGTAAAAGGAAAGTCCTGATAAATTGGTGATTTAGCAAATTGGTCATTCCATGAATGAGTCAATAGGGGGATTCGATTTGGGGGAACTTCCTTTCTGAGAAGTAATTTTTGGAGAAGCAGCAATTCAAGAAATTTCAGAAAGCTGTTTGGTTGTTTTGTTTTGTTTTTTGTTTTGTTTGCTGAACCAATCTGCCTCTGGCTACCAGTAGGTAAAGTGTGAAAACCTGTTTGCTGATTCCAAAAGTCACACTCTAGCCTCCTCCTCAGCTTTCCAGTTAACCACGCCATTATTGCATAGATGTAAAGAAAAATAAGTGTCCCAAAAATATGGACTGAAATGTTTAGGCCATTGAAAAACTTCCCTTTAAATGTATTAAATGTATTGGATTAAATCTCATAGCTAAGTTCAATGCAAATCCTATATTACATAGCCCAGCAGAAGAGTGAGATAGAGTGGTTTTGACTTGCCTGCTGAAAAAGAGCTTTCCCTGATACCAAGAACCTTAATTTGAGCAAGACTCAAACATTTATATTCCTATCATGTGGATCTGTCTGGCCACAGTTAATTTGAGCATGTCACTTTAGTCCCTGCACAGAATATCTAAAGCTTTAAGGCAGATTCAGGGAACCTTTTCTTCCTGAAACACACTTACACAACGCTCTCATTAACTGGAGCTTTCACATCTGCACTGAAGTGAAAATAGAACCTAAAGCTCTCTCCTACCTAGTGTATGTCAAATAACACAGATTAGAGAGGGTGTATTTGACAATGGCATTTTATTCAGGTTTTAGAGGGAAAGAGTTAGACAACTCATAAACCTGAATAATCATAAAATAAAAATAACTGCAGGGATGTTTAAGAGGTATACTAAAATAAAATTTTAAAAATACCGTATAAAGGCAAGTTTTACCTGTTATTCACTTGACTTTATCCCAATTTGACACAATCACTTAAAAGCTAAAACCACTTCTAAGTTTTCTGGAGAAACAGATTACATTGGGAGCATGTTTCTAGGGTGGAAGAGAGCAGTTATTTGATAGGATCTCCAAGTCTCAATAGTCTAGGCTAGTCTTGCCCATGGAAATACATAAAGTAAGCCACATACATAATTTTAAATCTTCAAGTAGGAATTAAAAGGTGAATTAAATTTAATATTAGTTTATTACTTAATAATAATGCATATTTTATTTAACCTCAATATATCCAAAGTATTACTTCAGTAAGTAATCCATACAAAAAATTGAGTTTCAATCCCCAGCACCATAAAAATTAATAATTGAGGTTTTTTTTACTTTTTTCCATAATGAATCTTTGAGATCTGATGTGCATGTTACACTAACAGTACTATCCAATTTGGATTAACCAAATTTAACTGGGCAATAGCTACAGCTAGTGACCATATTGGATAATACATCTCTAGATCTGTAGTCTCATTTGAAAAGGAAAGTTTCATTTGAAAGCAATAGAATTGGGTGATTCTATCTTGATTGAACTTGAGTGCTGTTTGTTTATCCTTGATTCTGAACATTACACTGTTGTGAGGATATAGACTAAAGGAACACAATCAAAAGATCTCTAAATTCCAGGCTGTAATTCATACTATGGTTAACATACTGTTAATATTTCCAAGTGGTAAAATGTTTGCGTGGTCCCCTGGTTTTAGGAATAGCTTCCTTCATGTATGTGCCAGGAAGATCAGAAATTGCACCTGTCTACTCTTTCTCGTACCCCACTTCTAGCCATTCTCCATTGGATTATCAAGAGCAACCACCCTTAAATGTAGTTTGCCTTCTATTTTGACACACAAAGTAAGGTATCTCTACTTTGAGCCTTTGCCTACACTGCCCTCTCTGCTTATAATGTCTTTTGCATCCTGCTGCCTACATCCCACATTCCACCACTTAGCTAAATCCTGATTATTGTCTGGAGTCAATTTAGCTTTCATTTGCCTTTAAAACTCCAAGATCACCGCAGAGAACCATATTCAGTACTGTTCTCCATGTTGTCTTAGAAAATACTGTGGGCTCTTATGTCACAATGATCCCATTGTGGCCTTTACTCCACAGTATTATTACATCTGGTTGGGGGGGGGTGTTATTTCGGTTTTTTGTTTGTATGTTTGTTGTCCCACTCCTTTCCCCAGCTAGCTCCTAGAAGTATCTCAGCTACCTTTGTAGTTACACTGCCTGGTACAAAATAGGTATTCAACAAAGGCTCACTGTGGTTTACCCTGATTATGTCAACTTAATCGGATTGGGAGCCACTCAGAGAATTAGTAAAAAATATTCTGGGTGTGAATGGTTGGGTCATGAAGCATGACCTGGGAACCTGTGGCTGGCCCCTCATTCCTTCCCCTCTAGCACTCCTGCCCTGTTCTGCTTCCCAGCTACCATGAACCAAATATTTTTGATCTGTCACACCCTTCCACCATGATGTTTCTGTCTTGCAGCCAAATGATCATGGACTGATTCCTTCAAGACCATGAGCCAGATTAAACCTCTGCTATAAATTTCAGCTGTCAGGTATTGTGTCTCAGCAAATGGGAAAGCTGGCTAATACACTCATAAAGAGGAAATGCTGAATACCATATAGAAGGTATAATCAAGTTCATATATTTAAAAAATATTTAAAAGTACATGTCTAAGATATTTTATAGCAAAAATGCACGTAAGAAGCAACCAACAGTTATAGACCATGCCCAGGCAATTGTGCTAGCTATTGAAGATACGAGGTAAATGAAGATTCCAGATTCAGAGACAGCAGTTACACAATTGCAAGAAAGAGCACTTCTTGAGAGAATGTGAGTACAAGTCATCTGAGAAAGTTTTTGAAAACAGATTTTGATTCAGAATATCAGAGGTATGGCCCGAAATTCTGCATTTTTAATAAACTCCCAAAAGAAGTGCTGGTCCAAGGAAACTCCTGTTATATGGACATGAATCATTTCTCTAAATACTGCTTGCTCAGCTCAAATTTCCTGGGAGATGAAGTGATTTCTGTATTTTCTACAAGCTCTACAATTCACAATGTCCATATTCTGCCACCCTGCAGAGGACAAAGAGGACTAGAGGATGGTTTTTAGTTTGGCTTGTTCATTAGATTCATATGGTACTAATTTCAAAATCCTGATGCTCAAAACAGAGCATATACCTATTTCACTGGAATTTATGCAGATAGAATCCAGGTACCAGTATAAACTCTTAGGGCTGAGAACTTCCAAATAGCCTAATACTAGCAGCATGTATTGATTATTAACTCAAATAATCAGTGTTTATGGGGTCAGGGATAAACAAATGATACAACCCCCACCAGGTAATTTTACTTTGTTGGCAATACTGCAATGCTGTTATTGGTCCAGATTAAAGCCATGGTGAAGTACTATTTCCAACAGTTTAAAAAAAAAAAAGCAGAGTAGATAGCCCTGGTATAATTATGCACAAAAGAAAAGCTACACTGATATCATAGCAGCTCATCAGCCAGGTTTCCCACACTTTCACAGGCTACCCCCTTCACTAGAGATCAAAATGAAAACAGGGATTTTTTTTTTCCCCAACTGAGAACAGAAAAACCAGCATCCAAGAAATCAATAGACATTTTTGCCTTTCAAATGAAGTTATGTCCTAGGTTCTTTCTAAATTAGGTTTGGAAATTTGAAAAATTTAAATGAAAAAGCCCATATACTTTTTAACTACACTTCTTCAGTTTTCAAAAAGGAAAAGGTCTTTTTAATTCTTACCACATCTCTTTAGGCGAGGTTAAGAATACAGGGAAACATCCAAACTTCTAGTCTATACTTTTAAGACAGCTCAGTTTTAAAAATGTTGGTTTCTTTAACTTTTGTAAAAAATTTGCTTGATTCAAGTAAGGATGAAAAAAGAGAATTAGATTCTTTTATCATTCAAGTCCAGTAATGAATCGCTTTGTAACACAGCAACAGCACATGCCACTAAAATACTGATTTTTTTCCTTTATTGGTTTTCACTTCGAACAAAATATACTGTGCATACTTTTCCAAAACAGATTATTTATGTTTTACAAGTATCAACAAACAGCTAAAGCATAACTACCAAAATGAAAACATTCTAGGATTTGAGAGGCAAAAGCATGATATTCCGTTATCTTCAAAGACGTTACAACCTGTCTGAAGAGATTAAACTTAGCTTTGAAAAGATATCTAAAATTATGAACAAAAATAATAAAAGCTAAAATAGTAGTTTTAAAGAGTACAGAGAAGAGAGATGCCTCACTTCCAGCTGGGATGGGCTAATGGAAGGCTAAATAAAGAAGGGAAAGGTTTCACCTGCACCCTCAAGGATGGCAGGGATTAGATCATTAGCCCAGAAAAAGAAACTCCATGATCAAGAGCATGAAGACAGGAAAGCATGAGATGAGCTCAAAAATAGTTGTAAGACAAGTAATGAGTAGTGAGACAAGAGCGCTTGACCTGGACCAGGTGAAAAGTTCCCTATCATCCAGGCTTAGATCCAAAGGGTTAAGGACTGTGTATGAACAAAGCAAAAGCAGAGTTAGGCAAATTGGGTTAGTGCTCCTGCTCTGCAGGGCCAGGGTAAAGTTGACATGCACAGGATGCTATAAGTCTATGAGTTGACAATGATCAGGTATTATGGGGCCAGAATGAAGTACCTGAGGGCTAGACTGAGCATTTTTATTTTTAGGTTTTCCTACAGCTAATGGGAAACTGATCAAGACTTTTGTTTCCTTGCTTCTCTGTTTTAAGGGACACTATAAAGGCCATGGTTTTTAGGCCAAACTTTGAGGTCAGACACAGCACAAATTAGAGTGGATGTAACAGATTAGTACATTGAGGCAGACAGACAGACCAGAATTGTCATTCTGGAAAAAGGCAAATATAAGAGAAATTAGGGAGGATTAAGAAAAGTGAGACTTCAAAAGAAAAAACTGTGAAATGAGGAGGGGAGGCAGTGAGAAAGAAGAGATGGGTGGTGAAAATGGTCTAAAGTGTGTGGCATGCATGTACAAATCTGACAAAATGAAACCATTAATCCATATAATCAATATGTGCTAATAAATAAAATACTTGAAATAAATGAAAAAGTGGAACTTGGTGAAGAATTGTAATCTTGGAGGTGAGGTCACAAATCCTCTGGTGCCCCACCCAGAACCTCACCTCTTCACAGGGGGGCTGTTTATGGGGAACACCTATGACTTTGTTTGAGGTCTTCAGCCTGGCTGCGGAACATGCTTGGCCCATGTGCAGGATAAACCAGAAGTGCCCAGAGAGGCGACACTTTCGGAAGCAGCCAGAACCAATCAGGTCAAGGGTGTGGAGGAAAAATGCCACAGTCTACACATTCCACCATTAGGACAACTCTTAGTCTTATACTATTCCCCCAGAGGATCAAGCTTCAGTTTCTGGTGGCAACTAATACACCTCTTCTTGTCTATTCTCTCTCTGATTTCCCTACTTCCTTATCAGCATTTCTGGTGTTACTACCAAAGCAACTTGTGGCCCTGCAATTCTACCCTTGGCTTCTACTTCTGGAGATACCTAAACTAGCATATTAGGAAGAAAGGAGAATCACAGTGAAGCAGAATAATGGCCCTTAAAGGTGGCTACATACTCATCCTCATATTCCTCCTATGCCAAAGGCACTTTGCAAATAAGGTTGAGGCTAAAGACTATGAAACTGTAAGACTATTCTGGACTATCCAGAGGTGCTCAGTCACATGCCAGAACTCTTTAAAAGCAGAGAACTGTTCTCAGCGGTCGTCAGGGAGCTGTGGCTGATGAAGAATGGTCAGAAATATGTAACCCTGCTGGCTCTAAAGATGGAGGAAGCAGATCCTGAACTAAGGAACAGGGGTAGTTTTTAGAAGATGGGAAAATAAAGAAGTGGACTCCTTCCTAGAACACCAAGACAGGAAAGCAGCCCCACTGACACATTTATTTTAGTAAAATGACACATGTATCAGAGTTATGACCTACAGAAATGTATGATAATAAATTTATGTAATCTTAAGCCATAGTGATTATTTGTAATAGCAATAGAAAACTAACATATTACCCTTTAAAATGCATACTACTGAAAATCTGAGTAATAATAAAAAGTAAGATAAAAGAGAAGAAAGATTGATTTTTCAAATGTTTGTCTAAATGCTCAAAATACTGGGTACTCCATGTTTTCTGAGAGATCCAAAGAACCTCTTTTATATACAACATATCACTGCTTTTTTGTTTTGTTTGAGTCAGGAATTTATTGCCATTTAATTGTGTTAAATCTTACATGATGCTTTTAAGAAGAAATAATTAAAGAAATGTGTTGGTATAAAGGAGACTATGTAATTGATAATACAATGCCAATGTCACACTTGCTGTCTCTTTCCAGTGCTCAGTGTCACCCAGGCTATATTTAGAAGCTTTCGTTTGGAAAGGACGGCTCTGTGACAAATGTGTTGTATGAGTATATCCTTGAATTTTAAAATTTCATTAAATTGTGACAACAATAGGGCTGGATACAGACATTTTGACTAGTTAACTCAGAAGTTGAAGTAACTTTCAATGCATTATTGCAAATGCATAATCTTGGACACATGATTTTACTTGAGTATATGGTTGTTACTTTCAAACTCTATACTTGTGGAATATTAATGATTATTTTTATATAGTCTAATTGAGCAGTTTCATTGAGTTACTTCGTTATTATCAGTTCTCTCCTTTTCCTACCTACCTGCTCAATTCTCACCTCTCTCCACAAACCATGCACAACAAGGGCATAAAAAAACTAAACATTTTAAACACTGGTGGAGCTGAATTTGACAAGAGGGTTGAGTCTACTGCCTCTCCACAAAGGGCTCTGGAGTAAGAACAAAGCTCAAATGCCCATACCTCCACCTAACTTGCTTCTCAATATTCCACCGATCTTCTGGATTCATCATCTTCCTCGTCCTTACCTTGTATCCTGGTATTACTGGAGCCCAAGCGCAACCCCAGCTGGGGCCTTGATCTTCTAGTAAGGTTCTGCTAACCTCTGACCTGCTCAAATTCTGCTTCCACAAGCTGTTGTACTAATAAGCATAGAACTACCCGGAACTGCCTCTGGAAAGCCAATGATGATGACGGATGCTGCTCCTTCCCTTCCTGCAGAGTCTACCCACCTGGGTAAGCCTTGCTCTGTGAGCACAGTTTCTCTATTGCTGCTTCTCCTGAGATGGGCAGCAGTGAAGAATGGGAGAAGGAACTGTTTTCCTGACCCACTTTCTTTTTCACAACCCCTGCTGGTCTCCTACTCCTGCTGCAAGCACACAGTTTACCACAGAGTTAACCAAAATTCTTATTTTTAATTGAAGAAAAGTATTAAAAAAAAGTCTAACTATCCTCAGATCACCAACTAATAAGGCAAATGTTTCGCTTTTACTTCTCCTTACCTCACAATATACATACGCTTAATAAAATAAGTTTCTGCCAGACAACCCATGATTTATTTATGGATTAGATTCAGTTCAGTCCCTGTAGGCACAACAACTATTGCTCTCTGATGAACTGTGGTCAGGTGTTTTAGAGAGGCGTCTGCTTACAGCACAGCCTCCAACTTTGTAGAGATGACAGCAGAAGTCCCCTCACTCCCATCCCAAAAGAAAAAATACCCCCTAAATATCAAGATAATTTGTGAAAGGGCTATCTGGTTACAAAAGCATTTTGGCAGGGTTTAACAAAATGAAACAAGAGAGAAAGCATGTGCAAAGAGCACTGAATTTCAAGTTAGAACAGGCTGAAACACTTTATAACCAAAAATGATCTGTGTACTGTAGACCTGGGAGACATCTACCTTGCCAGATCACAATTCTGTAGCCCTGTGTCCCTGAATGCACTAGAGAGTCTGAATCAAGAGGACTACCTATTGGTACAGGCTTTCAATGCTGGCAAATGGGGCTACTTTCTGAAGGCAGGTGCTTTCCACAGCTTTTATTTGCTATGGAGTTTTTAATGTACTTAATGCTATTTTAATTTTCTACAAAGACCCTATTTTCTCTGAGACTTGGTTTCCTGAACTGGAGATTTGCTTACTATAGTATCTTTCAAGAATATCATCCTGAGGCATTCTTATTAAAATGATCTACTTGAGCTTTCTTATCTTCTTCCCCCTGCCCCCAAAGTCGCCTGCTCCTTAACCCCCAGTCAGTGCTACCCACCCTAAGGTCATCAGTCCTCAGACTTTAATCCACGGAGTAAGGTCACCAGTCATGTCCTCTGACAAATTCAGCAGCCTCTCCCGATTTGCAGGACTATTTCTTTGTTTTTGAATCATCAGGCTTCCTTAACACCCTTACTCTTGGTTTTAGAGCTATAAAAATGTCCTAATTTTCCTTATATTTTTCTGTAGACTAATTATTGGATCTGATAACATTTTTGTTTTTGCTTTTAATAAATGTTTACCAAGTAGTCAGTTTGAAAACCTCCACCAGAAATTATTGCTCCTTTTGGAAGTAGTAGCTGATAGAAGGACAGACTGAGTTTAGAATGAAAGTTCCATGTGAAGCAATGTATACAATTCTGAGTCTATCACATAACTGGGTGTATAAACTTTGCAAGATTCTCTAGCCGTTTTCTCATCATTATTGACATATTGATTAGCAAATGGTGAGATTAAAGAGTAACTACTGATGATTCCTCAACGACCAGGACTATAACTAGGTTGGAACGTGCTACAAATTTCAAGAAAGCTAAGAAAAGGAAATACTCCATGGATTTAATACTCGACTATTCCCAGCTGGTAAGTTATACAAGGCATCAATGGAGGTCTGAGTATCATCTATTAAATTTGACTGTCACTCAAACGCATATAGAAGGTTAAGGGGACAGAGTCCTAGCTACCAATGAGGATGTTGATTTAAAATCCTAAATATAAGTATTTTTCCATTTGAGGTGGTGTTTCTAATTGAGTATCTCTGTGTATGATGGAAAATTCTTCAGCCAGATATTTTGCTTCCCAAATTCATATATATAGTATTGAATTTTTTTCTCTATAGAAAGGTTTAACTGACCTTTCAGTTAAAAAAATTAAGGCCCATGATAAATATTGATTACCTTGGGAACCAAAAAGTAAACATAACAACAATCTCTTATTCTAGGATTAGATTTAACAATGTGCTAATAGCCCGTAATGAAGATAGCAGCCATAAGTTAATCAACCCATTAAGTTGAGATCCGAAGTGTCATCTCAAACACAGTCGACTAATTTACTGACCCTTAATGGATCAGAAAGATCTATAACCCAAAGGGTGATCTTTCTGCTTCTGTTAAAGTCACTTTGGAAGCCAGTTTACTTTATCCCATGATTATGCCCTCTGACCTGTTATGGGCAGGGAGTCAACATAAAATCCATTTATGAGAATGTATTCAGGGTTAGTGAGTAATGGAATTCAAGCAAACTAGTGAGTGAAGTGTCTGAGTAGATGCTCTTCTTGGACACACTAGCTTTGTTTTTCTCATGTTCATACAACTGTGAACATAAACATTTATTCATTCATTCATTCATTCGTTTATTTATTCAGAGGGAGCTTCTATCTCTAGCAAGTCCTGGGTTCTTGAATTAGCTGAGGCTTGCCGTTCCTACTCCCATTCCTATCCTGTTTTGTGAAGGTAAATCAGATTTGGAAATCTAAGTGGGCCCAAAAGAACTGAGTAACAGGATGGTAGGGTAAAGGACTATACCTGGCAAATAATAATTGTGAAGTAAGTCTTGCTTTATTAAAGACATAGTGAGTTGTACGAAAAGTCGCTTTGGTGTTTAACTCAAAGTACATCTATGTCTTGCTTGTTACTCTACTAAATGAGTATCAGTTACCCCATGTTGCTCAATTTCAAGGGGAAGAAGGGAAAAAGTACTATACCTTATGTCAGATGAGCCTTCCAGAGATATAATAAAATAAAAATTGTGAATAAAGTATTCAGTTTCATGAACCATATTTGTATAGAAAAGATGATTGCTATGATAATAAAAGAGACTTTTTAATGTCAGCATTTCCCTTCTCAGATGATAAAGCAATTTGCCATACTATGATTTACAGTGTCAGTAAGCAACTTGTCAGCAGTGTGGTGTCAGGGGACTCAGAAGGATATACACAAAGAGATACAACTGGGCTGGGTTCTGATGTCCTGGTCCCCAGCCAAGGCTGCTTAGACGCCACCAACCCCCTTCCTGCTCAGTGCAACAGTCAGTCCTTGGCTGTGCTTTTTCCTCAAACAGGACACAGTCGGGTAAGATACTAACTAAGGTTCTGGCAAGGGGAAACAAGAAAAAGAGAAAAAGCAAACTACTGAATGCACTACACATTTAAAAAAAAAGTTTTATTGGAAGGAAAATTGAGGTTCCTTTGAAGGATTTAAGAAGGTTTTTTCTCTCTACAAAGGAACTACATCAGTTGCATGTCTATGATGCTTGAAGGAGTCCCCAAAGGAAACCATCTTTTCTAGGAACACAGAGAACCCCCCCTGTTGTGGGTGACAAGGCCTTCAATTTCCCACCCCGATTTTCACGCCTTTGTTTTCCTCCTGTGTCCTTAAGCAATCTCTTACTGCTGCTCTATCAACCTTAGCACAGACACTTGTCAATCTCCAGAGGAAAAAAAAGAGTTCGCCCTATGGAGGAAAAAAGTGGGCTGGGAAGGAGGGGGGCACAAAGATAGGGGTAGAGTCCGACGAGGGTGGCACAGGCAAGGTCACCCTTGGGGCGGTGACTTCCTGCACAAGTTGTCAACCACAAGGCCTGTGGGAGGGACAAGCCGTGCGCACAGGAGGGAGCCCGAGGAGGGGCGAAGGGGCGCAGGGCAGGGCTCAGCGAAGGCGGCCGCCCGAGCCCGAGGAGGGAAGGCGCGGGCCTGGCGGGTGCACCCCGCTCCGCACCGGCGCTCCCGCGGGTCACCGCCCGGCCCCACCTCCCGGGCTGCGGCGCGCGGCGCCTCGGTCGGCGAGGAGGTGGCGCTCGGCGAGCGCGCGGGCTGCGGGCGAGGGCCCGACCCGAGCGGCGAGGCGGGCGGAGGGCTGCCCGCCGCCCCCACCCCTTCCCCGAGGCTGCAGGGTGGCGGCGACGGCGGCGACGGCGCCGAGCCCGGCGCGCGGGGGCAGGAGGCGGGGGCGAGGGCGGCGCGCGGCCCGCGTCACTTACCGGCCAGGCCGCGGGGCAGCTCTGCGACTCCTCGGGGCCGCGGCGGCTCGGGGCGGGCGTCCGCGCAGCCCGGGCGCTGCCAGAGTAAACAGTCCGCCATGATTTCTTTGTTTAGCTAATTGAACCCGCCGCCGTCTCGCGTCCCGGGCGCTCCCGCTCTCCCTTCTCTCCCCTTCCCCCTCGCGCTGGCTTTTATTTATTTATTTGTCTCCCCTCCGCCCCAGTCTTTCCCGCTTTTCTTTAGCGGCTGCTTTTGAAGGAAGTCGAGACGGTGGGGCGGTTGGTGCAGGGAGTGCGGTGGTGGGTTTTGAAAATAAATACAAGTGCAGTGAGACCCGAACCTTAGGCCGAGGTGCGGTCGGGAAAGAGGCGGCGGGTGCTGCTCCCCCGCCCTCCCCCACCTCCTGCGCTCCAGAAAGTGCCCCACGCGCGCGGGGCGCCGCTCGGCCACCTTTCCTTCCCCCCCGCCCAACTCTCCGGCACCCAAGTTCCCTGGCCGCTTCGGACTCGGCCGAAGCGTCGGGTCTTCGTTTACTTTGAAAACCTCAAACACAAGCGATGTGGGACTACGCAAGGGTGCGAGCAATCGCCCCTACCGCACGCGGGGCGCGACCGCACAGCGCGCTCCCCTGGAAGGGCTGACCTACTGGCGCCTGTTCGCAGGCAAGGAAACCGTGACACACACACACACACACACACACACACACACACGCACGCACGCAGGCGCGCACCAGCACAGTGGAAAGTTCCCAGAGGAGCTGGAAGAAGGGATAGGCTTAGCCTAAAACTTAAAGGAAATAATTCAAGTGTTGCTGGACAGGCCCAGCATCCCTTTATAAGCACCTCCTTGGGTAGACGTGCACTGGATACCAGTTTGGACTACCGTTAATACAAGCATTATTTAGTTCTAGGCAGATTTATGAGGACATTTCAGGTAATCAATCGGTGGCAGAAACATTCCCAAGCGATGGCCTTGTCTGAAAGACTCCCCAGTCTCACTTCTGTCTGTGACTACCATGTGGACCACATCAGTAATGATTCAGTATTTTAATTCAAAAGGAAAATTGAAACTTGGTGTCATCTTGCCATAAAACTCTGCTTCTTAAATTATCAGTGGTATTAATCTCATTAAAAGTAGTTATTGGGGATTTAGCTCAGTGGTTAGAGCGCTTGCCTTGCAACCACAAGGCCCTGAGTTCGATCCCCAGCACCACCAAAAATAAAAAATAAAAAAAAAAGTAGTTATTGCCTTACCTGTGTTTATTTCTGTGTGGAGAACACTATTGAATATTGTCAGCCTTAGAAATTTGGATTACCCAATTACAGGGTCACATAACGTATAGATTATGTGCGGAAAGAGCCATCTGATCCAATCAAGAATTGAACCAGTGAGTATTTATATCGTAAGCCAGTCACTGCAGTTGTCCTAACCATTTTGTCACTTGGTAGATAAGTGGTCAAGCATTATGATTATAAAATGAAAGGAACTATATTGCCAAACCATCAAATGACCCCAACGAGTCTCTGCTCATGGCTTTAGTCTGTTCTCCAGAGAAAGTTCAACAGAAGGTCCTGGAAATGTTCTTTTTTCACACGTAATATTCTTCTCTATATAATGCTAGATTTTGTTTCCCCAAATTCTAATTTAAACGTGACCTTATATAATTTACCTTGATATTTACCTTCTCTCCCAGTGGTGGTTCCTTTTCTTGGTATCAGATATGAAACTCCTGAGTTTCAAAACTGGTGATCAAAGCCCTTGAATAGGGTACTGGTATACCAATTATATGAAAGAATTATTTTTATTGTACAAAAAATAAAGGGAGCCATAGTTACTTTTAAAAATTAAGTGAAAAACCCAATTACGCTTTGCATTAATTGCTTAAGTGACCTGGCTTGTTTATGTAGAATTATTGATCTATATTGACATTAACTTTTTCTAACACATCAAAATTTGCATGTCTACGCCATCCCAGTCCATCCTCAGGAGTCATTTCACGTGTCACTTGCTGCAAACCAAAATTTGTTTTGGCAGTTGAAAAGGACAAATGGAGCTGCTCTTAAGCCCATTTCAAATTCTCATATTTCTCATTAAACAGGCAAGATCACACTCTAGATTTGTGTATGTATAGCTTTTCTTCCATATTAGTGAGTAGAATTTTCTAAGTCTTAATACCTAAACAAAGTTCAATCATATACTATTGATTAGTAGTATATACTAATCATATACTTCTGAAAATATGTTGAAAAAACTAGAAACTAATACATAATTTGATTCCCCTTTTAAATTATTAGAATAGACTGTTACATTGCACAGTAGCCCCTAATTAATCACACCTCCCTGTATTTACACCCTTTTGCAATCCCTCCCACATGGACCATGGGTCTGACCATGTGAATTGCTCAGACCTTAGGGAGTGTGATATTAGCAGAAGCTGGATAAACACATGTACATGGGGACATGTCATTCTAGCATACTCCTTTCTGAGATCACAAGTACCTTGCTCTATGTAAATGTAGACTATCCCTCTGGAGAGAAAGGTCACATGGAAGAGAACAGAGATAGCCTGCCCAGCCACCAGCTGGACACAAAAGTAATAGCAATCCAGTCAAACTACATGGAGTAGAGACTACCTCGTGAACTCACTGCATCATGACAGTAAATCGTCAAGTTTTGAGTGGTCTGTTAGGAAATGATTACTGATACCACCTTCTTCGGTTTCAGTGACGAGAAACATGGTCAGGGTGTGGGGTTCAGGGAAGGAGTCTGGAAAACTGCCTACTAGAGCTTCACAGAACAAGAACTTCATTTATGCCCTCTTAGAACTCATTGGCACCATTACTCCAATGATGTGACAGCCATTCTAGGGACTGGCTTTAGACTTAAGAATCGCTGCAGTCTGTGAAACAGGGAAGTCCACAGACAGGCTCTGGAGTTTACCTTGTATTCAAATCCCAGCTCAGCCTCCAAGTGACAAAGTGCAGCGAATGAACATAACTTCTCTCTAGTCCTTTGGAAATTAGGCATATATGAAATCATTCAAGTGAGACCAGATGAGAAAAAAATGAGTAACTTACAGAAATTTTGGATTCTGATACAAATCCAATATATCCAGGTAGTTATCTGATATGTACAAGTTATCACCCTGAGGATAGTAGTCCTTGGTTGTTAATTAAGCACCTAAGTGTCTGGATCCTACAATATTTGATTAAGTTCTCTGTATTTGGAGCTGTTACAAACACACACACGTGTGTGTGTGCGCACACACACGCATACACACACACACACACACACACACCAGTTATCCTGACTGCAAATGGAAGTGGGATTCAAAGAGTAGATGTCTCAGCATGGTAAAAACAGAGTTTGCTAAACTTGAGAACTTAAGTAATGCCTTGTCTTTAAAAGTTGAATTCTCAAGGATCCTGGATCCTTAAAGGTTTAATATTGCCATGAAACAACATATACACATTAACAAATAAAGCCAGTAAGACCCACATTAACTACGTCAATCTATATGACATTATTTTGCCAACATTTAGTTGTGTCTAAATTCAAGAGCATGATGTTGGCCATTTGTGGCATTCCTACACTACCGTGTGCCAGGTACTTGCACAAGGAGCCCATGACTTTTGCTATGCAAAGTTCTGTGGAACTTCCTTTACATCCTACTCCCTTACCTCACTTGGCCAGACACATTACATTCAGATCTCTTTTCCTCCAAGATATAGTTGAGCCACTTGGCATCAACTGTAGACAAAAACAGGGGAATTAAAATGATTGCTAACTTACATATTTTTAAGGTTAGTATTGGATTAAAAACCCTCTTTGAGAAAAATTATTTATCAGATAAATTAGCACTGGAGTGGCAGGCAGGTGACCTAGATTCAAATCATGTGCTTGACAGAAATCATACTTTAAAAAGGACTCAGATATTTCAACTCCTGGAAAGTAAAAATAGGAGAGACACAGAAGGATTTTTGGTAGAAGTCGTGAAGTAAGAGCTTTCTAATGGTGGAATCACAGCAGTGTGGCAGAAATGGGGATACATTTTATGGCAGGCAGGGTTTCCACTATCTTTCCTACAGTGTGTAACTTCTAACTCTACCTACGATTAAAGCTTACCTTCATTTCTCACTCTAATTTTCATCTCCCTCAATTTTAATTTGATTAAGCTATTTCTTCTAAGAATTTAGGCATGTAGTAGTTTTATTTGTATGGTTTCCTGAAATTATTACTGTTTATATCCAAAATATGTCCACTAGTGATGAATTAAACAACTCTTCTATTATGGTTGTCACTCATTCATTAAGTTTTCCAGAAATAAATTTATTTCAGTCTCAGAAAAAGAATTTTGGCAAAAGAGGATTATTTTTCAAGTCCTAGGAGAATAAAAATTGGAAACCCATGCCTTCTGTAGTTTCTGGAAGGGCTGTAAGGTTCTAGTAGGCAGCAGAGTTATGAAATGATCGAATTCTCCTATCTCAGTTTCATTATCCTTTGTTTATTGGGAAACTGTACCCACAGCATCCATGGAAAACCCAAAGAGAAGCATCACAGGGTCTTGACAATGCTTCTCTCTGCATTTGGCGCAGGTAGTCGGGAAACACGAATTTCCCACTTCCAGCCAGGCACTTTTTGGAACAGGCACAGGATCATCTATAGGCGCAGCTGCTGCTATACTTGAGGGGTCCCAGAACCCAGACAGATCTCTCTGAACAGCCAAATCACTACCACCTCATTCTTTTCAGTCTGAAATATTAAAATAAGCCCAAAGTGTCTTTAAAATTTAAAATTTTAATTGTACCCATTGGAATCGGTGCTTTGGAAAAGTTATTTTTTCCTTTAAATAAACCAATATCTGGAACACATCTATACATACACATATATGTATATTAAAATATGCTTAGAAAACACACTTTTCCATGAAATTTAGTAGGAAAAAATGGAGAAATCCACTGTTCACTCTTTCATATGCTTTTGAAAAGATTTTCAGTATATAGCTAATAAGTAGTTGTCTGTACAGGGACGCATACACTCGCTCATGATGTAAAACTTATCTCCGAGTAGTAATCTATGTGATTGGGGAGAGCCAAAAACGGTTTCCACCCTTATATCCTTATATTATACACTCTCTAAAGATGGGTCTCCTAATACTACTCTATACAAAAGTCATAAATACTATCTTTAGGAGATAGTGATTGCCAAAAAAGTAACAAAGGTATTTTAAATTGCATTTTTATCATGATAAGGAGATTTCAAATAATTTAGCTAATTTTACCTAGTAGCTACTGAGAATTAACATTGTTATTTAATGCAATAAGTAGTTGAATAGACCATAAATCCAAGAACTAAGCACTAGGGAAGATGTGGAGCAGATAATGCTGAGAGATTTGTAATTCTAACGGATAGAAAAGGGAGAACCCAAAGGAAATCAAGGGCTGGTTTTCTCAAATAAGTAGATTAGATTTTCTTATTTCTTAAAATCACCCTGTGAAGCATATATTTTATGACTCATGTATTTTTATAATTTTCCAAAATCCACAATGTAGGTTAGATGTGCTTTCTACTTCGAGACATTTTATATTTATATTTTAGTTACTGTTTCTTTTCCCAAACACCAAAGTAAACTGTTATTTTATCTTGTGTTCATAGATTATTTGAATATATACAATGTATTTTAAATGCTTATGTATTACAAAATCTGTATTGATTTGTTCACCCTAATAAAGGCATTGTAGCTGCATTTGAAAAGTATATAAGCACAATAAAATGTCACTTAATATGCTGTAGCATTTCTTCAATAAACAGCGGGAAGTCATATTCCTATGTAATTTAACAGTTGCTAGTAGCAGCACTCTGTGATACCAGTTGAAAATAGCTACTCTGAAACATGAAGCACAACACAGAGAAATTATTCTATAGCTTTGCTCATTTCCCAGGGTTCTGTCCAGATTGAACCAAATGGTGCAGAAGCATGAACTTGAGAAAGAGCAGTATGAGCAAGCTCAGGTGTTCAGCTATTTTAGCTGTTTTTCTCTCCCCTTCCTTCTGTTTTTCCCCTCGGGTCACTTGAAAACACAAATAAAAGTGACTAGCATTTTAAAATGCAAAATAAAGTGGAAAATTACAGAAAAGAGTAGTCTCCAAAGTAGAATGCAAGAAAAAACATGAAATTTCTTCCTGTTGGCAATTTTATTATTTTCATCTAAAAATTAAAATAAATCATGGTGGACCCAACACCGAAGTAGATATCTGTTTCTCGATGGCCTGTGTGACCATTGGTTGCTAATCATGTATGGTACCCATGAATCCTGATGGGAGAAATGTGTCCACAGACAGACATTCTTTCAATCTGCACCGCAATGACTGAATCTGATATTCTAGATTCAGCCCTATTCTTCTCTTGACCTGCAGAGTAGAAAGAGGATCCAGGAGACTGAGCCAATGCAGGAGGAGACACATACCCTCTTTCTGCACTAACTATTCAAAGAGAAGGATTTCTGGACCTTTAAAATCCTTCACTCTGGGCACAAGGTTGAGAGGACGGGAAGCCAGACCGGTGGGGTCATTTTTACCTCTTCAGTTTTGTCCATATGTACCATTTGAGTAGATTTACTCCCTCCTTCCTTTCCCCTTCATCCCCCTCTTTATCTTTTTTCTTTCCTTTCCATGATAGAATACTTAATTTAGTTAAACTATGTCTGGAGTAAAATAAAACCAACTAAGAAAGTCTCAATTGTCATTCGGCTCACACAAGTCAAATAAGTCATTCTCTGAAGCTGTTCTAACATGCTTCTATTATGAGTTCTTATCCCACGAAGGGAAGATGTTGAAAAGTTATAAGTTTTCTTCACATTATAACAATATTAACTAAATGTATGTTTAGGTTAGATACTCCAGTTTTCAAATGAATGCCCTATCAGTAGAGACAGTCTTTGGGAATGAGTATCTCAAAATATTTATTGAATACATTTAAGTATATTAATATAATACATATTTTATGAATATATATTGTCATTTATATATTTATGACATGTATAAGTACGTATTCATGTATAATATATAAATAGATATCATAACTTACAAATAATATATACTACAAATACACTGATTTAATTTTTATATATATTTGGGGGCGTGCTGGGGATCGAACTCAGACCTTTGCAATTGCTGTACAAGTGCTCTATCATTCAGCTAAATCCCAAACCCCTATATATTATATTTAATACATGATATATTATTTATGTACATGCCACTCTACTAATAAATTATGCAAAACATGAAGTAAATTTTTAAAGATAAAATTAGGAGTAAATAAAAAATGTTATTAAAATTTTAATTTTATTCTATTCATCAATGATAAATTCATATCTTTTTCTCTCATATATTCTTGGAGCAAATATGATCTGTTCCTAATATTCTGAATATATCAGTCAAGGTCTAGGAGCTAAAACAGAAGGCTATCTAAGATTTTTATTTTGGTAAGGGGAGTTCTGTATCAGGGACTATGTATGCAGGAAATAGGAGCGCTAAGAAACCAGCAGTGGTCGATAAAGCTGCAGAGATTAGCAGTTGCAGGACACGTGCACACTGGCACACTTGGGCTAGAGGGTCCAAAGGAGAAGAGCAGCCAAGGGCAAAAATGAAGATGAGGCAAATAGATCGAGTACTTGCCAAAAGAACTTGCCATAGTGTTCGAAATACTCCCTCCCCTTTCCTATTTCCACATGTTGGCCTATCTCTATCCATCTGGCAGGAATGCCTTTCTTTTTTCCCTTTGTCTATCAAACTCCTGTAATCCTTCAAGAACCAAGTTATTTATTCCACATTCATGGAATCCCTACCATATTAACTGTACTGAGTGCTAGGTCATGAGAACTATCCATTGGTGGTAAAAACAAATCTACTTTCAAAACTTTCCTCACCTGGGAGCATGTGCAGGAGGAAGATCCACTTTCTACAGCAAGTCATAAATTCTCCGTTTCTGTTTCACTTTATAAATAAAAATTATATCTGTATCACTCACCTAAGCTTACTTGAGATTTAGTATGGCTCTCTTACCATTCAAGAAATCTCTCTCTCTCTCTCTCTCTCTCTCTCTCTCTCTCTCTCTCTCTCTCTCTCTCTCTCTCTCTCTCTCTCTCTCTCTCTCTCCCCGCTTTCTCTCTACCCCCAGCTCCTCAAATCTGTGGGAAAGAAAATCGAGCTATGGGACAAAATGCATGGCTAAGATCTTAATTCAACCAGTCAATAAAGGCAAAAGGATTGACTTGTACTTCATTCCAGCTGTGGAATTCATTCTAAAAATATGACAATTTGGACACTTCCGTAAGCAGATTTGTTTGCTCTCCTTCACATGTATGGTGCACTGCGAAGCTCCTGGGAACTGTCACTGGGCTCTGACCTACTTTGAAGCATGATTCATTTTTTGCTGGGAGCCATGAGAATGTACGCTTTCACAGGACAGTAAGAAATGCCCATCTGTGGGATTAAACCAAGTTTCCCACAGAGGCACTCAGTGGTGAATTGGTCTCCAATAGGCTAAATCCCCTGCCCTGTATTATGAGGTTGTTCTTATTGTTTGCTCTAGTCATGAGTAGCTTCAGGGATCTCTGGGTGAGTTATAATCCACCTTTTCGTCTAGATTATCTTTCTCTTCTATGTCTCTGCTTCCTTCAGGAAACATATCTTTGCTATCTAGCAAGTGAAATTTTGCGACCTTCTCTATGTTATCAACATTGCTCTGTGAACTAGTCAGCAGGGTGAAGATACTTTCAGAAACATTCAGCCAGCATCTATATTCCCTTCCGAGTGCCAATCACTTCAAATTTCACATGGACCATAAGTCTTCCGGTATGAGGAAGGATTGTTTTTCTGTTTTTAATGCTTCCTTGTTATGCTTGACTTTTGCTTGTTTATTTGAATGCGAACTGAGAACCTTTAATAGCTTCTTTGCTTTACAAAAGTATAAACAAGTGAAGGTTTTATTCTTACGGAGGATTTTAGAATTTTATTATATTCTAATTTATCACCCAAGTGCAACTAGTGTAATATAGACATTTTCCCTTGCATTCTGATCTCAGTGTCTACTGTCTATCCTGAAAGAGCATGTAGCCATGGGGAATCTGGTTGACAGGATTCAGTATGGTTTTCAACATGGTTCCCAACTGTCTTATCCCTTCCTATTTATGCCTTTGTAAGGAGCCCTGGGTAGAGATCCACACAGTGAGGAACTGAAGACTTCTGTCAAAATTCAGCACCAGTAAATTCATGCTGTAAAAAAGCCTCTAAAGGGAGAACGTATTTTTTTAAGTATGATATTAACTCTGAGGTAGGTACTGATGTTCTAGAATCTTAATCAATAATACTATAATAATATGTTGTTCTTTGTACTTTTCTTATATGCATCAAGTGAGTCTCACAGAGTCCATTTGTGACTGATAGGCTTTGGACCTAGTCTATCCACCCACTCACCTCTGTCTTTGATCATATAAGATTTCTCTGCTATACAATCTAAAATTTGTTTTTCTAGAACACCACCTGCAATGAAATATAGATTTATTAAAGTCTACTTCATTGCTCTATCTTAGTATTTAGAACATAAAAGACACTCAATATATATTTTTACAGTGTAGATGAAATTATTTTCAATTTTATGTGCTTATAAATGAAGAATTGAGTAAGGGAGATGAAATGATTGAAGTTATACATTGAATTTTATAAGAATCAGGTTTAGGCCAGTCACCATGTAAAAGGTTTCAGTGCTGCTTGGTTTGGACAGGATATGAGTATAGAATACTGGAGCCCTGTGCTTCCTACTTTAATTTTTGTTTTTACAAGTTATAGCAACAACAGGATTAACAAAATACTTAAACAGAGATGTTGAGAGGAACACAGTTGATGACCAGACACACAATCTGTTCTTTAGGGGTCTTGCTCAGAATGTCAGATTCCTTCAGTAAAAGGAGCCTTAAGAACCAAGGATTTTAGAGTTTGAGAAGAAAGCATTATTTTAATATTATATATTATAAACTAACTGGACAGACACTGCCTTTGAAAGTTAACTGCATTAAACCTAAATTTCTTTTTTGCAGCTATTAGAAAATGTGCAAAATGAGACAAGTTTATTTTAGTGTCTTGTTTCTCTTATTACTTATTATTTTCCCTTTCCCAATTATAGAATCCTAATGAGTGGATTTATGTAAATGAAAAATATGTCTGCATAATAATAAAATTATAGTTTTTCTTTCCTTCTTCAACCGGCTCCCTTGTTTTGAAAACTGTACTTACTCATTTACAGTTTGTGTTTTTGCTCATGTCAATTTTCCTGTAAAGTCTAATTCTATTAAAATATATTTGCCTGTGGCCATTCCATCTTTAAATTTTCATTGATTTGCATGCACTTCATGTCGCAATGGAAAACCTAAAATGTCTGACATAAGTCTATACATAACAATACTTTTGATTGACAGGAAGGTTTATTATGCATTGATATGATATCATATTTATGTATAACAATGACTTTTTGACTGACAACTAAGCAATGATGGAATTCTGAGCATCTTCTATATACGTTTTTATAAGAAAAACTAAAATATCCAGATAAGTGGCTGAATTTTTTAGTTTTCATGGCCATTGCTTAGCACTGGGTATGAGAGACATGATGAGCTAATGTCTCGGTTTTTTTAAACCAATTTTTGGAAGTAAAAAATGATTTTGTTACAGTAGGACATTATATAATTCTGGGGTTTTTTGTTGTTGTTCTTTTGAATTTATGTGTTAAGAATTGGTAAATTTAATACGAAATTAATCAGGTAAAAACAGGTATAACTATTATTGGTCTACAAAATACTTTCCAGATCTCGATGAAGATAGTGGAACATTTTAATGGGGTTCTGCATTGTGGTCTCATGATGGGAGGCATGATGCACATCACTGAAACCTACGTCAGTCAATTAACAAGTGTTTCCAGAGCACCTACCACAGAATTGACACTTGACAAATATAAGTCAATGTCTGGGCTCAGGAAGCACTTAGAAAATACCACCAGGCAATACATAGGTAGGTGATAGACTGTAAGGATCCAGAGAAATACAAAGCCAATATGGTTTGTGCTGTCAGACATCCAAGCTCAGTATAAACTTTTAAACTAAGCAGGTTGATGTCCTCAGAAAAGTTGTTTATCAGCTCCTTGTCTCAGTTTCTTCATCTGTAATTTGAGCTACGCTCATCTGCCAGCCTTGTTGTTTGACTTTGTACAAGACAGGCCTTGCAGAGAAAGTAAGATCCACATCCCAACTGGAAAGGGGATGTGAAAGCCCACACTAAGGTAGGCATGAAAGAAGAGGGAGCACGTGCACGGCAAGAAGAAAGCTTGCACAAATCTGAAGTTTGTATTACATCATAAGCAGTAAAAATTAGTATTATATCATAAACTACATTTAACTTATTGAAAAAGCAGAATTATAGAACTACAATAATAGAAAACTTGTTCATTTACTCAAATAAATTTACAATTTTTAAAAAGACTATATCTAGCTTTCAAGAAATGATTTGAGCACCAGTAGTCAGTATGATAAGAAGACTTGAGCTTCTTCGAGTCTATGGCACTAGATTTGAACCTCCAGATGAGGAGGTCACATCACCCCACTTCTAGAGAAGACGTACAAGCAATGTGTTCATATTGCAGTCATGAGTTGTTTTCTAACTGCTACAGGTTCCCTAAATAATCCACATTTTTTTCTGTGATCTTTATGCAAAAATGGCACAGTCTGTAACTAAACTGTTGAAATAATGACATAGGACATTGCTTCTGGCTACAGCCTTGAGAATCCCTGGGAAAGATCCAAGATTTTGCACTAAGTAGAGAAAAAGATCAGTCTTTGGTTGACAGCAAAAGGTTTTTGGACTTCTTACAAAAGTGACCACTCAGTTAATTGTCTGTATATCCTCATATCTTTGATAGCTATAAACTTGGACCCACGTGTTTTACTCTTCTAACAACTGTACACTGGGTTAAAACCACACACAAGCAAGAAATTTGTGTTCAGGTGGTATTTGCAAGGCACAATTTGTTTTACTTTTGGAAAACACTGGGTCCCGTCTAGCTGTGGCCATTGTCAGTGAAAATTTATTTTTAAGAGTAATTAAAAAAATGACTTAGACCTTTTTTCTCAAGAGAAATTAAGCCCCATGTTATACTGTCAGAAAAGACAATGTAAAAATCTATTGCATTTTATTTTGAGGAAAAATTGATGGACTTTGCAGATAAAAGCAATGATGTTCAATGATTCTCAGGTTGGGGAGTAAAATATAAATAAATACAATGTTCACAACAGAATTGAGAGGAAGGTATTGATACTATTTCGCTCATGCATAGCTTCCTCTTACCTTCACACGTGCACAGCCTCCTCTACTGTCAGCATCCCCTATCAGAGTGGTGCATTTGTTATAATCAATGACTATACATTGACACTACTTTATCATCCAAAGATCATAGTTAAAACTAGGGTCCATTCTTGAGGTTGTGTATTTCATCAATTTGCATAAATTTATAATGACATTTAGCCACTACTGCACTATTAAACAGTATCTTTAATGCCCTAAAAAATCCTCTGTGCTTTGACTGTTTACCCCTTCCTCCCCTCAACTCCTGGCAACCACTGCTCTTTTTACTGTCTCCAGATTTTTGCCTTTTAAAGGATGGAATTATAGTTGGAATCATACCATATGCAGTCTTTTCATGTTGGCTCCTTTTTCTTAGAAATATCCATTTATTTTTCCCAAGATTAGTTTTACACGGTCTCATTATGTCATCCAGGTCAGTCTTGAACCGCAGGCTGGTCTTGCTCCTCCTGCCTCTGCCACTCCAGGGCTGGGATTGCAGGCATGCACCACCATATCTGGCTTCCTCCAAGTCTTTTCATGGCTTCAGAGCTCATTTCCTTTTAGCCGTGAATAATATTGCATTGTCTTGATGTCCTAGAGCTCCTTTACCCATTCATGTACTGAGGAACATCTTGGATGCTTTCAAGTTTTAACAACTATGATTTTTATCTCCCCATAAATTACAGTAACACAGTTTATGTCACCTGGAGATAATTATATATACATGTTTCTCCAAAATTTGGAAGTTCAATTTTAGGATTAGCTAAACTAACTTGGCACTTCAGAAATATATGATGCCATTGTTTACTAAAGTAAACAAATGAAAGCAAAATAATAACATTTAGCAAACCTGAATTTCTACCACCAGCACCAAGGGGAGCTTCGGGACGTGCAGCAGTAGAGCACCTGCGTCACTGCTGGCAGCTGGCCAGCGGCAGTGGAGACAAGAGTACGCGGCAGCCGACAAGCACAGGCTTGTTCCTGCACTGACAAGAACCCTCTGAGGACTTCCGGAAGCACTTCAGAGAGGAAGCTCGCCAGGCGCTGGATCCTACATGACCAAGTTTACCGTTGTTTTGTTTTGATTTGGGCATAGGGGATCAAGTGGCATATCCAAACGGCAAAATTTGGGTATATTTTCTGACACAGCCTAATTTATTTGTAGGGGCTGCTGAGCTCTGAAAGAGCAGGATAACACCAGTGAAGCTTCAAGTATCTTCCCAACCTCGAAGGACTCCAATCTGCAAAGAGGATCACTTCAAGACGGAAAGTCAGAAAAATGCACGAGAAATCAGTGTGAATGAATGCAGCTTGAGGAAGGTGAGCAGAAACTGAACTGTCAACATCCCTGACCACAAACTCCCCATACGTTTTGGAACTGTGAATGATTTTGTTTCCATCAAACCTGTGACGTCTTTTCAAAAGTATATTTAGAGACACGATCTTGGACTAATGCTAGACACAAGGAGAAAAGGCAATAGGAAGAAGGGTGTGGCTTCAAAAAGTTGTAACTGGAAGTTATCTAAGCTCCATCAATAGGATGATGCTCGGGGACACGAATGAAGATTAAAGCAGTACTGGCCTTGGTGGCTCCTAGAAGTATGCATTCTTTGAATTTCTATCTAAACAGTCTTTCTAGGTTGCCATATATACACTGGACAAGCTCCCCCATTGCCTTTTGATAACAGAAGGAAAGCTCCTTGAGGAACAATGATAATACATTCTGCCAATCTCCTATTTAGCATGGTGACTTTGCTTCAAAGAAAGTTCTTACCTATTTATGGAATCAAACATACAGAAAATGGTTACATCCCATTTCCTTTCAAATTGGTTTTATCTCTCAATCTTAAGCTTTTTACTCTAAAACAATCTCAAGAATATTTTTGTTCTTCAGAATTTACCAATATTTTTCTACTATACATATGCAGACTATATACTATTATTTTCTCATTTCCGCTGCCCGCCTCTCTCGATACACTTTAATCAGATTTAAATTAAGAATTTCCCAAAGGGAAATGGCCACTTTTTGCAGTCTTTCATTGCTGTTTTTTTCCTCTTGATTTAATAACTCATTAGTTTTTCAGTTTCTGTGTAGTCCAGTGAAATAAGTTGGTTATTTTGTATTAACATGAACACAAATAGCAATGTGCACATACATGAAAACATGCACATAGTTAGAAGTTAATTATTTTTCAACAAAGAAAATTAGGATCATATAGAATTTAAATTCACAGATATTTCTATCAAATTTTCAAAAATGAACATGTCAATCTCAGTTCCCTCCTCCCCCCAAAATGGAGAAAATTGTTTTACATGATGGAAAAAGTCTATAGCTCCCTAGAGGCTGAAATATTATGGTAATCATTTTCATAATTCAAATGAATACATAATTACTAGACAGCAACAGGAGAGATTTACAAATCACTAAACTAAACCAAAAAAAATCAGTAGCAATCAGTATAGGAAAACGTAACCTCTTATATCCGAGGTAAATTAATTTTGTTACTGAAATGTCATTATGTTGTCATAGTTCTACTCTTATCACTTTTTCAAACATATCCATTTTTCCTCCCTAATGCTTCATTGCTAAGATAATTGAACTCTGCAATTTTTATCTCAAGCTTATATTACTTAAAAATCTCTGTGTGCATTATTACAAGGAAAGGGCAAAGGCAGAGAGGGGCCTTATTTAGCTCTCACGGTTTATGATTGCATTGAAGCTCACAATTGATTATAGCTTCCTAACCTCTCTTTTCCTACTCATTACCCTCTTCATTCTATACCAGTATTTCCAGCTATTAGACTATCTTTATTTAGGAGGCACAAAAGGAAAAAACCAAGAAGAATTTGAAAAATAATATATTTTTGTTTTGATGTTTCAATTTCATGCAGGTTTGAAAATGTCGAACTATCTAAGGTATACTAAATATTCATTAGGCAGTTTAGCTTTTACTAAGTTCTAAATGAAAATGACCCAGCAAAATCAAATTGAAATTTCATAGAGTGCTTTTCAAGTATGGTTCTAAAACATACATTAAACAAGATGCACTCATTTGAATGCAAGTCTCTCTCTTTCTCTAGAACACACACACACCCTAGGGTCTATTATGCTTTCAGTTCAGTGCTCAAAATGTGTGTGGTGTGGATCAAATAAACAGTTCAACAGCTTTCATAAGCAAACAATCTTCTGGTCTGGTATATCTACAAACCTCTTGTGCTATTTCTTTATGCTTCCCCACTTACAAAGGTTAATGCAAATTTCATTTGAATTCAAGCAAAGTATTCTGCATTATTTGCTACACAGACAAGTCTGTTCAAAAAGAGTCCATCAGAATTTATCCATGTGAATCCAACAGCCCTTTATGGACTTGTAGAAACACAGCAAAATGTGCTCACTCTTAAAAATCAGACTTGCCCTGACCAGTCCTAGAACCATAGTACTTAGGGCAAGAAGTAAAAGAATGTCGAATTTGGCATACATTTAAAAGGTGTAATTTCAAAATATGTCTTACGTTCGGTATATTCTTTACTGATGCTTATTTTATTTGACATTAATATAAGCTTTCTTATGCTTACAGGTGTATAGTATATCTTTTTGTCTTTTAACTTTCAACTTATTCATTTCTTTATATTTTTTAAAATGCATCAATTTTAACGAACATACAGATAGATCTCATTTATAATCCAGTCTGACAATGTTTGCTCTTTAATTGAAGTATTAACCTATATAAATGTCATGGAATTATTTTTAGTTGTCACTATTGTTGTCCATTTGTCCATCTCTCTTTTTCTTTCAAATCTTCTGTTCCTCTATTTAGCTCTTTTGGTTTAATACAAAAATCTTTAATTATCATTTTATTTTAGAAACTTAGGCTTAGAAAAGAATTGTGACATTAGTTCAAAGAGTTCCACACCAAGTTTTCCCTGTTACTAATATTTAACATTAATGTGGTACATTTATAATTAATGAACCAATATTGGTATATTATTAATTAAATCCTACACTTTATTCATATTTCCCTAGTTTTTACCTAATCTTTTTCTGACCAGGATTCCATCCAGGATACCATATTACATTTAGTCAACATGTCTCTTTAAACTTCCCTTTGCCATGAAATTTTCTGACTTTCCTTATTTTCTTTTACTACAGTTTGGAGGAGTAATGGCCAGGTATCAGGTATTCTATAGAAATCTTTTCAGATGTGATGTATCTTGTTTTTACTAATAAATACATTAAGATTATGTATTTTGGGAAGGAAGAACATAAAGTGCATTCTTACTACATCAGATCAAAGTAGACACCATCAACATGATTATCACTGTTGATCAACTGCTTGAAACAACATTTCTCAAGTTTCTCAGACATCATATTGCTCTTCCTCCAGCTCCCTTTCCATACCGTACTCCAGAAAAACATCTGATAGCCTGGTCCACACTAACCAAGTGGGGAGTTATGCTTCACCTCCTTGCAGCAGAAAAGCCACATAAATTTTCGGAATTTTTCTGCTTAAGAGATTTCTTTATTCTCTACCATTTATTTATTCATTATTTATTTATACCCCCAAGACCCATGGGTATTTGTTTTCTATTTTGAGTTATAATTCAATACTACTTTATTGTGTTTTCAATTTCTTCAAGTTTTAGCTATTAGAAACCCTGTCAGATGGTTCCTATGTCCATTTGACATACTCCCATCATTGAAGGACTTTAAAAAGCATTTTCTTACTCTTTGTACTACAAGGCGCTCTAGGCTTATCTTGTACCCTTCTTGCTCTTGTCTTAGAATGAGCTCCAAGCAGCTCTGGTCCTTTTTATTGGAGAGTGATATTAAATACAAAGATGTGGGTGGTAGGTGTGCTTATTTCTCCTGGGGTATCATTGCTTCTAGGTCCTCTCAACTGGTACAGCAGAAAAATACATGTGTGTACTAACTTAGCTATATGTAGCATATGTAACTTTCTATAGACAGCTAAACTTAATGAGAGTTCATACTGATTTCATCCTGGTTCCCCAACTCTAATTCATTCTTACATGAAACTTTCTAACTCTTCTCCTCGTTGTATATAATCTCTTACTCTAACAGTAACAAACCTGGCTCCTACTCTCCATCATCCATTTTTGTAACTGTTCCGTTCCTACGTGCCTATATAGTAATACAGAATTATTTAACTATACCCTCCACTGGAACGAACTACATTAATAGCGTACAGTGCTTGTGCACAGATTCTTTCTTTTGCCTTCTGTTTTAAAGACTTCACTACCAAGATGCATCATGTACAGGTACAAAATAAATGTGATGAATATAACCATTATATGTACATTGTACCAATACATGTTCTTGGTTAAAAAAAAAAAACAGACTTCACTCATTTTCAGAGTTACTTAGCTCAGCAATTTCCCCCATAATCCCTTCAGTAGAGTTGTTTTAAACATTAGTCATAAAAGTATGTTTTGTCACATTCTGCCTTTCATTTAGGGATCCCACAACCTCCTGAATGGTTTTTAAAATTCACATACATTAAGGCTTACTCTTTGTTCTTTGAAGTTCTCCGGCTCCTGACAAATGCACTATGTCACATATTTACCATTACAGTATTTTTCATAATAGTTTCATGGCCCTGTGCATCACTGTTCAAACTTTCTCCCTCTCTCGGTCTCTTGACAACCTCTGGTCCTTTAACTTTCTCTACAGTTTTGCCTTTTCTAGGACACATTTATATGGAATAATATAGTTTATAGCCTTTTCAGAATGACTTCTTTTATGTAGCAATGCATATTCAATATTTATCCTTATGTTTTAATGGTTTAGTAGCTCATTTATTTTAGTCATGGAATACTAATCCCTACTATGAAGTACTACAGTTTGTATGTTATTTCATCTATCAAAAGACATCTAGCTTACTTTCAGTTTTTGGTGACCATAAGTAAAGATGCTGTAATCATCCATGCAGTTTTTTTTTTTTTTCTCCTTAGGGGCATGAATTTTAAAACTGGCTGGGTAAATAAATAGAATTGCAATTGCTAAATCATATGTTAAGAGTATTAAGCTTTTAAATAAACTTGCCAAATTGTCTTCCAGACTGTTTAAACCATCTTGCATTTCCACCAGCAAAGAGTAAGAGTCCCGGTGCTCATCATTGATAGCAATTATCCTTCCCAGGTTTAGAGGTTGTTCTTGCTATTGTTTGCTATCTCAGTAAGTGAACAGAAATACCTTCTTATGGTTTTAATTTGTAACTCCTGAATGAGAAATAATGTTGAGCACCTCTGTTATCTATGTATCTTTCTTTGGAAAAGTGTCTGCTCAAATCTTTTGCCCACTTTTAAAATTCACTTATGTCCTCATATTGTTGAACTTTAAGAATTCTTTTTGTATTTTGGATATAATTTTTCTTATCAGACAAGTGTTTTGCAAGTATTTTCTCCAAGTCTCTGAGTTGTCTTTTCATTTTATCGACAGTGCCATTTGCTGAATGCAAGTTTTAAATTACTTACCAGCGTTATATTATATGGTTCATTCTATTGGTGTTGTATTTAAAAACTAATTACCCAACCTAACATCAGTGAAATTTTCTCTTATAACGTCTTCAAAAAGTTTCATGATACATTTACTTTCTTACACATTAATAACCAATTATTCTGACACTATTTGTTGAAAAGAGTGTCCTTTCACTGCTGAATTGCTGTAGTAGGCAGAAAAATGGCACCAAAAGAGGTTCACATCCTGTCTTCCTGGACCTGTAAATAGTCAGCTTATGTGGAAAAGGGGAATTAAAATTCTACATAGAATTAAGATTTCTCCGCAGCTGATTTTAAGATGGAAACATCATTCTGGATTATCCAGGTGGCCCAAATCTAATCACAAGATTCCTTAAAAGTGAAAGAGAGAGACAGAAGAGTCAGAGTCAGAGGAGGAGATGTGACGATGAAAGCAGCACTGGGAGACCTAATGTGAGACTCATGGGACTACTGCTGGCTTTAGGGATGGAAAGGAGCCACCAGTCAAGGAATGTGTGCTTCTAGACGCTAAAACAGACAACAAAATGTTTTGTCCCCTAGAATGTCCTGAAAGGATCATAGCCCAGTGGGATGAATGCCACTTGATTTTAGCCCAGCGATCCCATGCCCGGTAGCTGAACTTCAAAACTCTTAAGCTGATAAATTTGTGTCGTGTAAGTCACTAAGTCTGGGATAGTTTGTTACAACAGAAAGAATAAACTAATACAACTGCTTTTATTCCTTTGTTAAAGATCAGCTGATTATATTTCTTTCGTCTATTTCTAAGCTCTCTTTTCTATTCAATTGTTGTATGTGTCTGTTATTTCATCAATACCATGCTACCTTAATTACTGTAGCTTTAAAGTAACTCTTGACAATGGATAGTATTCTTTGTTTTTTGTGTTGGCTATTTCAGGTCTTTTGCCTTTCCATATTAACTTTAGAATACATTTGTTAATAGTTGTGAAATGCTTCCTGGGATTTTCATTAGAAGTATGTTTTATCTATAGATCAAGTTAGAGTAATGATATTAGTTTTCCATTCCATAAAACTGGGTCTCTCCATTTTACTTAGATCTTTATGTCAGCAGAGTTTTACAATTTTCCATATATATTAGCTGTACATTGTTTGTTAGATTTATACCCAAATATTTCACTTTCTTGGTGGCATTATAAATATCTTCTTTTTTAATCTCAAATTTCAATTACTCAGTCCTAGAATGTAGAGAAGCATTTACTTTTCCATATTACCTTTATACCCTGTGACCTTTGCTTATTGAAGCCATAAGTATATTTTGGGTTTCGGGTGCTCCTTTTGTTGGTAAAATCTTTGGGATTTTATATATGGACAATCATATCTGCAAATAAAGGCATTTTATTTTATTTTTCTTAATATTCTTTCTCTTACTTGTTATTCTTATTTAACTAGCTACATGTTCCAAACTGAATGGGAGTTTTGAGACAGAGGATGCCCTTACCTTTTTCCCAGACTTAGGAATAAAATATTAATCATCAATAAGTATAATGCTATAGGGTTTTTTGTAAATATTCTTTACCACGGTGCAAAAGTTCCCCTCTAAATTTGCTGAGAAAGTTTATCATGCAAAATGTAGGATTATGTTAAATGCTTTTGTATCAATGGATATGACTTTGTGATTTTTTTTGTCAATAGTCTTTTGATATGGTGAAGTATACTGATTGATTTTTAAATCTTTAACCAGTATTTCATACTTAGAGTAAATTCTTTTGGGACATAGTTTATAATTTTTTATGTATGTTGAAATTAATTTCTTAATATTTTCTTGAAGATTTTTGCATCTATGTTAATGTGAGATATTGGTCTTTAGTTTTTCTTTCTGGTGATGTCCATTTGGTTTGGGTGCTAGATTAATTCTGGCCTCATGTGATGAGCTTAGAAATATCCCCATGACTTTTACTTCTGGAAGAGATTTGGACAACTGGTATAATATCACTGCTGAATGTTTGATTAGAATCTAGAAATGAAGTCATCTAAGCCTGGCCCTTCCTTCCTACCTTCCTCCCTTCCTTTCTTCCTTCACTCTCTTACTTTCTCCTCCTTTTTAAGATTATAGATTCAATTTTTAAAATAGACATAGGCTTATTTAGATAATCTATTTCTCTTTGTGTAAATGTTAGTAGTTTGTATCTTTAAACATATTAATCTTTTTTTAAATTATCAAATTTGGGGACACAAAATTGCAGTATTTTATTATCTTTTGATATCAATCTGATAGTTCCATCATCTCTCCTTTTTCACAGCCTATTTTAGAGCCTTATAAATGTATTGATTTTGCAAAACAATGAGTTTTTGCTTTCACTGGTATTTTCTGTTGTTTTCCTCTTTTGAATCTCATTGATTTCTACTCTAATTGTACTACTTTTTTCATATGTTTGCTTTAGGCTCAAATTTCCCTTATTTCCCAAGGTAGTAGATTGGTAGCTTTTAAAAAACTAAAATATAAAAGTATTTTTTAACTTACTTGGATAATTCGATATATATGCACATTGATTTTAATCGCTTACTATGTAGACTTATTTCTGTTTTATTTTGTCCTTTCTATATGTCTCTTCCTATAATTTTTTCCTTCCTATTTTTGTTATTTTACATAGATTTTTTTTCTTATTTAATTTTCTCCTTTCTGGTTTGGTTCCACTTTCCATTTCTATTTTTTAGTCCTTACTTTAGGAAGTTAAATTTACATAATTTAATTTGCGTATATAATGTATTATAAAGTTAGTATTCCTGTCTTCCTCCTGAACAGTTCAAGAATTTAGTACTTCACTCTCCTTACAGTAAATACCCTTGCTGTGATTTTTAACTCTCTTTAGCTTATTATTTATATACTTGTTATTTTGTTTTATGTAGCTGATGTTGATTTACTTACACAATTATCATGTCCATTACTTTTTATTTCTTTGCTTTTCTTTTTAAACCTTTTTAAATTAGAAAGAAATTTTAAAAAATTGTTTTTTGTAGTACTAGGGATTTAACCCAGGGCTTTCACACTGAACTATACCTTCAGCTCTTCTGTATTTCATTTTTTAAAATTTTGAGATGGGTTTTGTTAAACTGCCAGGGATGGCCTCAAATTTATGATCCTCTTTCCTCAGTCTCCCAGTTTCTTTTTAAAAAAATTATTAGTATGTTTGTAGTACATAATCATTACATTTATTGTGGAGAGTTTGTACATGTGCATAACACATCTTAATTCTTTTCTTAGTCCCCTTCTCCTCCCAGTCCTCCCTCCCTCCCTCCAACGTTCTACTCCCTATTATCTATATTATCTAAAAGAAACCATGCAATATTTAAACGTGTACAACAGATTTATTTCACCTAACATTATGATCTCAAAGTGCATCCATTCATTCCCAGTTTCTTTACTGAGATAATTTTTTTTTTTTTTTGTAGCCTGAAGCCACATCTTTTAGAGTTTTGCTTAGTGAAATTACGTTGTGGAAAAATCTATCAGATTTTTTTCTTGAGAAATTCCTTTATTTTTTTTCAGTACTAGTGATTGAGCCAAGGGAGTTCTCAGCTATATCCCTAGATGTTTTATTTTTTTAATTTTGAAACAAGATCTTGCTATGTTGCCCAGGCTGGCCTCAAATTTGCCATTCTCCTGCCTCAGCCTCCTATATAGCTGAGAATATAGGTGTACACCACTTTGCCTGGTGTATGAATAATTCTTAACTCATTCTTGAGTAATACTGTGCTGCTTGGACATATCTTATTTCATTCTACTAAAAACATTCTCCTGCCTTCTGCCTCCCATTTTTTGCTGCTGAGAGGATCAGGTATCTATTTAGTTAAGTAGTCAGCAAACTACGGCCTACTAAATCTGGATCATTACCTCTTTTCGGAAGCAAAATTTTATTGGAACACAGACATGCTTAATCACTTACATATTTTCTATGGCTGTTTTTACTATAGTGGCAGAGTTGAGTATTTGTTACAGTGATCAGACACACTCTCAAAACTTATGTGATTTATTATCTAACCCTTTCCAGTAGAGGTCATTGATTCCTGTCTATTACCACTTCTGGTAATGTAACCAGACTTTTAAAATATCTGAAATTTATGACTCTGTAATTTCAATATGATTCGTCTACATATGGATTTTTTTAAATGCTTGCATTTTGTTGGGCTTCTTGGAGATACAGATTATTGTTTGTAATTGGATCTGGAAAATTTTCAAATCTTGCCTCTGTTACATCACCCTCATTTTTTCTTTTTAAGTAGTAAATTATCTCACTCTGTTCCCCGTGTCTGTAACATCACTTTTGTATATTTCCTATTTCTTTATTGCTCCATTTTTTATTCTGAATTACTCAGCTCTGTCTTCCAATTCACTTCTTGTTTCTCAAATTTAGCCTACTGCACAGTTAGTATAATCTACCAAATTCCTAAATTAATTTTTATAACTTTTATTTCTATTTGCTTTATTTATAATACTAGGGTCCAAAATGCTTGTTCCTCTTTTATATTTTCTTTTTCCCTGTTCATATTTTCAAGATGCTTTATTTCTTAACTATATTAAATGTACTTGTTTTATAATCTGTAAATGATAATTTGAATATTTGCATTATGTGTCAACTGTTTTGTTCTATTTTCTATCTCATGTAAAACATTATCTATAAGAATTCCTTGAAACCAGTGTTGGAGCTAACCTTCTCCAAAGAGCATTTGCAATCACCTTGGTCAGATGTTTGGCAGCATAACTAGTCCTGGATCACATGAAACCATAATATTGACCATTTTAGGAGTTTTGGAGAACCTAGCCAATGTAAGTTGACTTTAAGCCTGGTTGTTATTTAACAATTTTTTAAATTTATTTTTTGTGGGCGCTGGGGATCAAACTCTTAAGAATTTTTATTTTTAAAATTTTATTTATAGATTTACTGATTTTGGTTTTGGGGGACAGGGTTTTGCTGTGTAGTTCAGGTTAGTCTTGAACTCTACATAGCCCAGGCTGGTCTCAAACTTGCAACGATCATCTTTCTTCAGCCTCCCAAGTGTTAGGCAGGATTACAGGCATGTACCACCATGGTTGTCAATTTTTAAAGAAGAAGTGTTGCTGTTGTTGTTGTTGTTGTCGTTGTTGTTGTTGTTGCTTTTCTCTTTTAGGTAATACTATGGTTTAAGGCAGGCGATTTTCCTTTTGTTCTGGGTAGCATGGGCAGGGGTGTGGGGTGCAGGGAAGGAGGAATCTGGTTTTTGTAACTCGCCCCTGCTCCCTTACACAGAAACACTTCTGGGATCCTGGCTGTGCTCAGTTTTTGATTACCTTTGTGGTCAGCTTGTCAATGCACTCAAAGAGGTGAGAAGGAATTGTTTAGCAATTTTAGTTGTTTTCAGCACGAAGAAAATCTGAATCTCTTTATTTTTTTATGAACACAGTTCAAGTGACTAGACTGAGGTTACATGATTTTGATTGTTCAGAACAAAAACTTACTGTTTTACTTGCAGTTGAATAAATTCTTTTTAAAGAGTGTCCTTTAGAGAAAAATTTAAGAAAAATTCTTCTTAAAGCACTTAGGATTCTGAAACTCATAATGACTGGGATAAATGTAAATATCCACCAGTATTCCATAGGCTAGCCTACTTATTAAATAGATTGTCAAATAAGGTACATTTCAAGCCAATAATACTGCCATTTGATTAAAGATTTTAATCAGATTCAAGGTCACTTCCCCTTCAAATCTAGGTACCACAGACAAATCTCTTTGTTTTAGTTGAAATTTTCCCAACTGCCCTACTTCCTAAACACCAAGGGAATCATCAGCTGCTATCCTGGCACTTAAACCCAAATCTTTGGCATTATCTTTACTTTCAAATCTTTCTTCTTCCACATATACTCATTTATCAACTTTAGCAGCTTCCTTTGCTCTGTCAGTCCTTTGTCAGGGCCTGGTAACTTTCTGATTAGAATATTGTCAGTTTCATTCTGGCTTCCAGTCCAGTATCTACCCATGCTTCTCATTCTGTGTAAAATACACATTTACAAACTATATATATACTACATGGAAAATTAGTCTACATATGTCTTATTTGGGCATTCTTCAGTGTAAATTCTTAGAGAAAAATCTCCAAAATGTTTCCCCTTGGATAAGCATATTCTAAAATTGGAAGGGTAACAGTAAAGGAGTTTTAGCTTTATATGTTTTGTTTTAGTTTTTACAAAGTGATAAGCAATGTACTACTACTTAAATAATAGTAATTGAAATACAAAATCATCTTGCTTGCTAATTTGTCTGCACTTTACCTTTTTGTTGTGACTCCCCTCTACCACCACATACTTTAAGTTTTTCATAGTTCCCTCTTTAACACTTAATCTTTGAATTTTGTGGCCCAGTTCAAAAACTTTATTACTAGGTTAAGATTTTCCCTCTTTTTATTTTCTTCTCTTTCCTTTTTTCTGCCAGCCATTCTTTGGCATGAAGCAGAGAAAAATTCAAGCAAAATGCAATCTCTCTACTTCCCTGGCAGGTGGGAACATAGTTTTTAATATTTTCTTCTTATAGGTTTCTCTTTATTTTCCTTCTCAGAAGTAATTTTCTAAATGCTATCATGAAACATTTGAAGATCTTTTATTCTTGCTTACCTTCCTGTTTTCTGTACTGAGCTAACATTTTTCACACTGTACTTTATCTCATGTACACTCTTCAAGTTTTCAGTTCTCAATCTTCACCTTACAGCCTCCTAAACCTGAATTCCGATTGTACTGGTGGTTGTCTCCATTTTAACTGTATCTGTTTTCAAACAACTGAGTCAAAGAGTCATGCAGAATGAATCTCAGAAAGACACAGAAATAGAAACTATCAAAATTCATTTAACAGATGAGACAGTGCAAAAGTTCAACACTTTGGAGTTACAAAATAAAAAAGAATTAGAGTGACAACTGTGAAGAGGTAACCCTGAAGAGATAATGAATGATAAAGACATGGACTTTCTTTTTTCTTTTCCTTTTCTTTTCTTTTCTTTTCTTTTCTTTTCTTTTCTTTTCTTTTCTTTTCTTTCTTGTGTGTGTGTGTGTGTGTGTGTGTGTGTGTGTGTGTGTGTGTGTGCTGGGGATAGAACTCAGGGCCTTGTGCTTGTGAAGGAAACACTCTTAACCACTGAGCTATATCTCCAGCCCCAAAACATGGATTTTCATGCTCAAGAAATACAACAAACCATAAAAAAATACACTTAAACATATCACAGTGAAATTGAAGACAATCAGGAACAAAGAGAAAGTTAAAAAATAGCCAGAGAGAAAAGGTAGAATGTCTAAGGAGGTATAATCAGATACTGTAGCTTTTTTTTTTTTTAATGAGAGACAGTGGAATATCCTCAAGGTGCTGAGAGAGTAACAGTCAACCCTGAATGGTAGACTTTGTAGAACTTTTCAAAAACAAAGAGAAAATAAAGGCAAAAACACTTGTTCCTTAAACAAACCCTCGATAAAGTACTTTCAAGTTTCAACAGTATGAAATTCTCAAAGAATGGACAACTCAAATGATAAATATACAAATAAATTTGAACAAACTCTAGTTGTACAAGACAACAACACTGTGCTAGTATTCTATTGCTGCCATAACAAATTGCCACAAATTTAATGGATTAACAAAACACAAATCTGTTATCACACAGTTCAGTGGGTTAGAGGTCTGACTGACACAAGTGTCCCTGGCTGAAACCTTCATATCTGCAGGACTGTGTCCTGTAGTCACATCTGCCTCTGACTGTATAGCCAAGAGAGGTCTTTGGCTCTTAAGAATTTTTCGATTTAATTGAGCCCACTTGAATGAAACAAGACAATCTCTTCATTTCAGTGTCCTTAACCTTAATTTCATTTCATCTGCATAATCTGCACCCTCGCCACGGTTCCTGGGAATTAGGACATTGTCATTTTAAGAAGGGACACTTTAGACGATCTTTGGTTTATGATGATTCAGTTAGGATTTTTCAACTTTACTGTGGTGCAAAAGCAGTACATTCAGTAGAACCTATACTTTGAACATTGAATTTTTATCTTTTCCTGGTCTAGCGATACATGGTATAATACTCATGAGATCCTGGGCAGTGTCGGTGAGCTGCAGCTCCCAAGAAACCACACAATCATGAGGGGAAAATCTATAGTGTTTCATGCTGTTAAACTATGATCTTCCACAGATCAGGTATATTAAACCCATTTTCAACTTAGGATATTATTCATTTGTGATGGGTTTACTAAGACATTCTTGTCCTAAGTGGAAGAGCATCTGTATTCTACCTACCACAAACAATACTAATCTTTGCTGTTCACATTTTTCTAAATAACATTCAATAATACTATATTGAAAAACAGTAAGCACAAATAAGCAAGAAGTTTAATATTAAAAGGATGTCAGTTCTCTTCAAGTTTATCTATTCTTTCGAAGCAACTCCAATAAAAATCTCATATGGTTTTTCATAAAATTTATGAAGCGGATTCTGAATTCTGTATGGAAGAACGAGGGTCGAAAAAAAGCCAAAAATTTCTTGATGAAGTAGAATGTAGTAGGGAGGTTTGTCCTACTCATGATGAGATTCACCCTAATGTTACAGTAATTAGAACCATGTGGAATTGATATTGCACTAGATCCCTGGAAAAAATAGAAAATCCAGGTGTATTCCCACGCATATTTGGAAACTTGATGTATGACCATGTAGCAATACAGGTCAATGAAGAAAAAATGGGATTTAACCAATATATGGAACTTGAGCTATTGTCTATTTGTATAGAGACAATGAATTCCATCCGCCTTTCTTATCATACAAAAATTAATTCCTAGGTGTGATTAGCTCTCCATTAACACAGAACATGTATTAATCTCACAAACATAAGCAAATGAAGAAAAGCAAGAAAAAAAGAAACACAAAAATTAAAACCGCATCTACATTTGGCTTGACGGAAATCAAGACTATGAGTCAAAAAGGGAGACAGAGAACTTTAAAGCTGTTGATAACATTCTATTTCATTTTATTTTTCTTTAAAATTTACTTATTTATTGTATTATATAAAATATTTCAGAATAAAATATGAGAATATGAAAGTCATTACTCAATATTTTTTGGATAAATTGAAAATATTCTTTTAAAAAGCATAACATACTGCCTAGCACAGAATAAATGTAAAACATATGTTGGCAATGTATTTTTGTTGCTATTCTCTCTTCCTTAAATTTTCATTTTACTCTCTGATCCGTGCTACATTCCTGCTGTTTTCCCATTCATCTTCTTTCCCTTCACTGTGTTCTTCTTTGTTCCTGCTCCCACATGGTAGTATATTCTTACACTCTTCTGAGGTGACCTCAGAACATGCCAGGACCAGGAATTCTGACACAAAAGGAACTTAGCTCTGGGAGAGATTTCAACAGGTTTTCTCCATAGAAACAGATACTACTAAAAAGCTATCTCCAGTGAGTAATTTACATTGTACTGTAGTAAACTGAGTGCAGGATGCAAAGTTTGATAGAAGGGTTCAGTTAAAGTATAGGATAGAGAAAAATCAGGGAGCAAAGTAAGATTACAGGTTGTATATAAGTGTGCTAAAATAAATTTGTGTTAGGTCCATGTTAATAAAATAGTATATAGAAATCTATATATTCTATACTTGGGATCTCTCTGAATGTGAGAAACATGATTTAAAAAAGTAATTTTGCACCCTATAAATATATATATATATGGAGAGAGAGAGAGAGAACTCAGTAAGGAAAATAGCAAACTCAACATTTCAGTCTACAAAGAAGACTGTTTTTTAATTCTCTGAGTTCAGGATGAAAACAGTAAAACAGCTCTCAGAGGTAAGATGTCACTAAGGACACAAAAGCCCTTAACAGGATGTATCAGCCAAAGAAACAAAGCAATTAGGAAATTTTATATTTTATCATATCATATTTTCCCACATATATGCATACACATATCTACACATTTTTAAGAGGCATTTGCTGCAGAGATGTGACATTACACAACTGTAGAAGCTGACTGTGTACTCTGTAAGTCTGTTGGTTGTGTGACTGATGCTTGTACAGCAAAAAGAAATTTTCCCTCTGACCTCTAAAGATCTGCTGAAATAAACTGACAGTTGGCCAATCAGTAGAAGAAACAAGCATAATGAATGTATTTGATCATAGTTTTAAGCGACACGAGAATTCTCATACTGAAGACCCAAAGATGCAGTGCGAACTACCCATTTTAATGCTTAGGTTCTGTAAAACAAGGGCAGATCTGCAGAAATGTGACTTGACAAAAAGGGTACGAGCTAATGGAAATGGACCCACTGGGGAAAACCAGCAAGGCCTGTCTGTTCAAGCTCTGCTTTGTCCCTCAGTTGTAGCATTTCTTACTCCAAGGTATGGGGCAGGACCTCTCTGGGATGAAGGCCTTCCATTCTTCCTTCCTTCCTTTCTTCCTTCCTTCCTTCTTTCCTTCCCTCCTTCCTTCCTTCCTTTTTTGCAGTACTGGAATTGAACCCATGGTCTCACATATGCCAGGCAAGTGCTCTACCACTGAGCTACATCCCAGCCCTTTTTATTTTGTTTTGAGGCACAATTTCACTAAGTACCCAGTCTATCCTTGAATTTCTGATCCTCTTGCCTCAACCTCCCAAGTATCTGGGATTGTGTACCATTACATTTGGCTAAGATCATTTCTTTATGCCCAGCTGTTACACAGAGAGGCAGGGGAAAGTTACAATACTTGTTTTTTATATTTGTTGGGTTGCTTTGTAGAAAAGCTATTGTTATGGTTTCTACATTTCGCTAGGGGGAAGGGGAATTCTCATTATTATAGCTTGCCTCAGGGGAGAACAAGTGGTTAGAGACAGCTCAGAAGCAGAAAGTCAGAAAGAAACTTAGCTCCCAAGGCCTCCATTTGGGTGTCATTTTCTGAGTCTCAGAATGCTGAAGCTTGAAGTCTTCAGGGAAGAGAGGGTTGGGAAGGGAAGAGGTATAGTAGGGGAAAACAAGAATGAGCTGGAGCATACAAGCATGAGCTGGCAGTTCTTGTTGCTCTCACACTGATGGTCTGAGAGTTTGCACAGAGAGTTGAGATTTGTGATCACTTCACCCAAGGGTTGAAGAAATTGAAGGGGGATTTGGGGGAAGGTGGAGCACTTGCAGGCCCGGATACTGCTCCATGCCAATGACAGTGTTTGTGAACTCTCATTAACTGGCAACATCCTGGGAATGCAATTCTGGAAATGCAATTCAGTTCAGCCATGCTGACACTTTACAAAGCTACCACAGTCCATCACTTGTCACCTTAGCACCCAGACATATCTTCTTAAACTACTTGAATTCCAGATAAAAACAAACATAAGCTGTGTCTAAATAACACACTCACTCCTCATACAACTAAAACAAGCTAACTCTTTTCCACAGATGATAACACAAAGTTCCTGCTTTTGTCTGTAGATAATGTTCACAATTTTTTCTAGTCCAGGTTTTGGAAAACTATGCTCTATCAGCTGAGTTTACTTCTTACTCTGTTTTTATATAGCCTGTATGAATGTTGAGTTTCATTTAAAAATATTTTTAAGGTAATAGAAATGTAAATAAATAATAGAAACATAAATAAAACATAAAATAACATTTAATTGTCAAAAAAGGAAAAGAATGTAGAACACAGACTATATAGTCCACAAAGTCTAAAATAAAATGTCAATTAATAGTCTTGTTTGATTTAGATGATTGTAATTTCCCATTTCTTTTATTCACAGAACATAGAAATTCCTACATGAGGTCTCCTGAACTCCAGGCCCATTCCTCTTTATTTCTATTGTGTTGTAGCTACTCACTGATAGGATCAATTGACAATCAACTCCTCTAGCCTATCACTTTGTGTGTCGATCCACAAGTAAGCAAGTTCAACTGCCTACGTGGCAGTCTCAACTTCCCATTTACAGAATCATTGTTGTGTCTCCAAGTGGAAGATACTCTTTCTTTGAAAACAAGGTCTTTACATGTGCAAAGTCTAGAACTGTAGAAATAGGAATCAGGACTTGTGCTACAGGATTATTAGGGTAATAATGAAAGAAATAATTCTCATTTCTATCCCTTGATTACTGGACATGAAAACTTTGGCTATCACAGATGAAGAACCATATATTAGATATTTCGACATATCCTGAAGGACGGTGCTTCAGCTTCACAAGTTGTTGCTACCAAGATGACACCATAACTGAGTCTTCAAAAGGCCATTCCACCCTTCTATCAAACAAGTTGCTTCCAGATGATAGGAATGTGATAAGACCAGTAAGATCTATCAGCATGACAGGATTGTTGCATTTCATTTGCCATGGAACTGTTTTTTAGTCAGAAGAGATACTATGTAGAATCCCATGATGGTAGATAAGGAACTCTCATAGTTTTGACTAAGGAACTGCAAGTCCATATCTAGAGTAACCATTCCATTAGGAATAGTTCCTCACCCCATTACAGATGTGTGGCTTGTATCTAGATGTCCCCCACCCAAAGCCTCATATGCTCATATATGGGGCTTTTTAGAGGTGGCTGGATCTAGGGTGTGTGATACTGGGATTAAGGATGTGTGGTACGGGATGAGGTTGCTGATTGGTTTAGTATTGCTCTGGAGGTGGGTGATGGGAAGTCCCACCCCAGGTGTGGATGAAAAGAAAGAAGTCAGGCTTGCTGCTTTGTTGCTTTCTGCCTGCCCTGCCATGGACTGTTTCTCCTTAGACATGCCCTTCTGCCATCCTGCCATGCCTTGGAACTGGTTGACTATGGACTGAAACCTTTACAAACTATGAGCTAAAAGCATTCTTTCTTTCTTCCTTTAACTTGTGGATGCGGGGTATCTTGTCCCAGCAATGAGAAAGTTACCAAGACAATGGAAGTGGATTAATGTTGTCAACTTCACACCAGGTAGCTGACTAGTCCCCCCCAGGAAGTACTGCATCAGGGTTTCTCTGTTGGTGTCTGCTGTAGACTGAGCACTCGGGAGTGGCTATAACCAAATCAGCTTGAGTATGGACATCCATTTTTCTGGGGCTAAGCCACATCTTTATCCTTACTGCTTTATTCACAAACCCACTGGACCTTGACAGGTTAGCCAAGAGAGGAGGCTGTTTCACATTCACATTTTATGGCCATTTTGTCTACCTGATGGCTAAAAATCTCACTCTGCTCAGGTCATTTTTGGGTGAGTATCCACATGGGATACAAACATCTTCATACTCTGCGCCCCTGGGGAAGGTCTATTGGCACAGCTTGCTGTGGCTTGACTGTTCCCATCAAAATTCATGCTGAAATTTAATTCTCATAATGAGATATCCAAGAGGTGACTAGATCATGAGGGCTGTGCTTTCATTAACGAATTCATCCATTCATGGTTTAATTAATTAATGAGTGATGAATTATCTTGAGACTGACTTTGTAAAAACCAAATTGACTCTGTCTTTGTATGAATGGGTATGTTGCTGAAGCCTGCTTTGCTTCATCTCTTGTTACATGATGCCTTCTACAACCTCAGGACTTTGCACAGAATTCCCACTAGGAAAGAGGGTGTTTACCAGATGTGGTGCCTGGACTTTGAGCTTCCAAGCCTCTGGAATTCTGAGATGAATAAAATTTTATTCTTTACAAATTAACCAGTTTGTGTTATTCGGTCATAACAAGAAGTGGACTAAGACATACCTCTTCCCAGAAGAGTAGGCAGGATAGTCAATGCTGAAGCACGTTAGTGGAATAGGAGAATGAATGAGAGGAAAATGGTAACAGAATATATTGATGATTCATGTCTGTGTATTGTTTTTAAATATTTTATCACATTGTGATGGTCACATTTATGTGTCTATTTGCTTAGGTCAAGAAATGCCCAAATATTTGGTGAAATATTTTTCTGGGTCTATTACACACTATTCTGGGTGTCTGTGCGGGTGTTTCTGTATGAGACTAACATTCAAATCAATCGATGGAGTAAAGCAGATGGCCCTCCCCGAGGTGAGTGGGCCTCACATTTCCATTAAAGGAATTAACAGCACAAGAAGCTGAGCAAGAGACAATTTCCTCTTTCTGTCTGACTCTCTTCTACCTAGGACATATGTCTTCTCCTGCCTTTGGACTCATATTGTGACTAGAATTATATCATCAACTCCGCTGGATCTCTAGCTTGCAGCCTGCAGGTCTTGGCACTTCTCAGCCTTCATAATCACGTGAGCTAAATCTTCACAATACACTTACGTATTACTTTTGTATAGATAAAAAACTTATATTTTAGCCAGCTCTGATGGCATATGTCTGTAATCCCAGCATTCTGGCAGGCTGAGAGATGAGGATAACAAATTTGAGTTCAGCATGGGCAATTTAGCAATTTAGGAAGATCCTGTCTCAAAATTTAGAAAAATATTCACAAAAGGCTATGCATAGTGGTGCATGTGCCTGTAATCCCAGCACTCGGGAGACTGAGGCAGTGGGATCTCCAAGAGATTGAAGCCAGCCTGGGCTACATAGTGAGTTCAAGGACATACTGAACTATATGGCAAGACCCTATCTCAAGAAAACAAAACAAAACAAAAAAATTTTATTCTTCGTTGTTTTTTTTTTGTTTGTTTTTTTTTAAAACAAAGGCCCTGGGATGTGGCTTAGTGTGAAGACCCTAGGTCCAATCTCCAGTACTGGGGAAAAAAGTTACATTTTAAAAGTAAGAAAAAGATTTTATATGAAAAATGAGAAGTACAGAAACACTGAAAAAGTACTGAGCAAATTACTTGGGCAAGTAGTTTGAGTTCAGTTGCCTCACGACCAGATGACAGGAATAAGTCCCTACATCACGGGGTATTGTGAAGATTAAACAATAAAATGTATTTAAAACAATGATTAATGTAACAGGGTTGGTTGTTTTTGTTGTTGTTGTTGTTCTTGTTGGCAAAGAAGAGAATCAGTAACTAAGGCTTTTTGTTTCCTGGAAGGAAGAAGAGCTGGCAGAAAAGAAAAGGAGAGGGAGGAGGAGAAAGAAGAGGAGAGGGAGGGGAAGAGGAATAATGAGGGGGAAGAGGGGAGAGAGGAAGAAGAGAGAAAGCATAGAATTTAGCAAATGATTATATCTCTAAATGAGACCAAAGATGGAGTGGTTAGCTATTTTAAACATTGTTGAGAAGCCAAACCTGGGACCTTATTACAACTAAATTCTATGTCCTTGCCTTTATTGGCATTCAAAGAGCCAGGCCCTTAGGAGCTTACTTTGCTGTGCTAACTTGCACCTGCATGTATGTTAAATCATATCCATTTACACAAAATCTGTGCATCCTTTTTCTCAGTGTACTGTCTTTTTAAAAATTAACCATTTATTTGTTTGGAGACAAAGTCTCAATATGAAGCTATAGATCAGCCTCCTAAGCATTAGGGTTATAGGCATGTGCCACCACACTTGGTTCTCAATATATGATCTTCTCCAGATTTTGAACTCTTCAAAGCTAGAAACATGTATATTTTTTTAAGTAACAGTAAGCTTTTAATTTTCTACTCTCTTTTTTCTTTTGGAACACACACACACACACAAACACACAAATCAGTATGAACACAAGAAGCCATCAAGGACCCCTTATGACCAACCTACAAATGTCAACATAGACAGAGGTAGACACTTAAAAATTAAAATACATTAAAAATTAAAAATTATAATACATTCTTTGAAAAGTTTTGCTAGAAATGTTTTCTCCAAGAGTATTTATGCTTCTATCACGAATTTTGATAAATTTTGGATTGTTTACTTCTCATAGAAAAGAAACACTACTGTCTTTTGGATGCAGTACAAGTTTGTGTCTTACTGTTATTACCTGATACCAACTTTTTGTTTAAATAATTTTGATTCTATTAACTAATTTTTAAGTGACTAAGATACGCTCTATTGTTTGTTTCTTGCCTTTTCTGCCTTATGCACTTATGTTAGTAATTTCTAGCCAGATGAGCAGAAATGAACAGCCTTCTTTTACTTTGAAATAGATCATTTTTATGGCCGAAAGAATTATCAAAGTTTTATAAAAGTTTGGCTTATAGCCCATCATATCTATAATGAGCATTTCTTTTTTAAGTCCCAAACAGCAACATTTGAATTTTATATGATGAAATAAGTCATCCCCATTACGATGCCTTTCTTATTTCCTCAAGGAAACTAGAATAAACTTGCATAACAGAAAATTCCAAAGAGTCTTTTAAAATATTGTAATATAGATTTGTGTGTGATGGTAAGTCATAAGTGATAAAAACAAACCTTCATTGTGCAATTATAAAGTGAACGAGTGGGTACATTCAAGTCTTCATCTTAGCCTTAATTTGGAGGACTTCCAGCTGATGCTTCCGATTCTTATTTTGTTGAGAAAATAGAAGTAATTCACACGTTTGTATCAACAAAACAACAAACTTAACTATGCCTAAATCCACGTTAATATCTTGGTCTCCCTGTGGCATCTGACGATGAAATGTAGATAGGAGTCACCGCGTTGAGCTAAGGCCAGTGCCTGCAGAGATCTCCCTTATATCTACTTGACTGTATCTGCAGTTGTCCCCTCTGACTCCTGTATCATCCATTTCTTCCTCTCTACTGGCCATCACAAAAGTTTCTTTCCACCCAACTTCATTCCAGCTAACTTTCTATTCCCCTGCTTCCTCTCTTAGCAAAATTTTCCCTCCTGAGACTCTTCTACATTCACTGTGCCCAATTCTTTTCTTTTCACTCCCTTTTGAGCCCACTTAGATTTTGATCTTGTCGCTCTTGTCAGAGGCTCTTGACAAGGTCACAAATGACCTTCACATTTTCATATCCAATGGGTAACTCGCATCCTCATTTTTTTGACTTATGAATATTCTTTCTCTTCAAATACTTAGTAATTTGAAACTCAAAAGGGTGACTTTATTGATATTTTTCCTATATCACAAGCCAATATTTTTCAGTTGTCCTTTGTAATTCTCTTTAGTTCTCCAATCTTCAAACTTTGATACTACTCAGAGCCAAGTCACTGTCCCTATTTAGTTTCTGTGTGGCCTCCTGTAGTTTCATGGCTTTTGAAATCATACCTGACTAAAGCCTCCCAAATTTATATTTACTGTGCAATCCTCTCCTCTCAAGTCTGCCTTTGTATATACACCTGCTTATATATCATTTCCATTTGTGTGTCTAATATGCTTCTTAAAATTAATCAAAATCCCAAATTTTGATTGTGGCCTCAAAACTTCTACTTCTTATCTCAGCAAATCATATGTTCATTCTTCTTGTTGTTTAGACCAAGAAGCTTGGAATAATAATTGATAAAATATCTTATCTTTCCAGGATTTCTGAAAACACGTACCTTTAAAAAAATCTCCAGAATCTACTCACATGTCACCTTTTGCTTCTATATCACCACTAATCCCCTCATTCATCACTATTTTTCTTTGTAATATTTACCAACACCTAATCTATAAGTTGAATGCTGTTTCTAAAAAAGATATGTTGCAGTCTTAAGCCCCAGTAGCTCAGAATGTAACCTTCCTTAGAAATAGTGTCACTGGAAATGTAGTTAACTAAAATGAGGTATTGCTGGAGTAGGATGATCTCCTAATCCAATATGATGAGTGTTCTTAAAAGAAGATGGCCATCTAAAGACACAGAGAGACCCACATGGAGAATGTCATAAGATAAAGGCAGAAATTGGAGTGATGGCTCCACAAGCCAAGGATGACATGAATGACCAAAAGCTGGAAGAAGCAAGGAAGGATCTTCCCCTAAAGATGTAGCACAGAAAGCACGGCTTCCCTGTTGACTCTGGACTTCTAACCTCTGGAGCTAGGAACGAATACATCTCTGCAATTTTCACCCACCCAAAATTCATGGTACTTTGTTACAGGAGCCCTAGGAAACCAATACAGCTGGCTTACTGCATATTTATTTGACATACTTATGTATGTATTTATCAATTGTCTACAAAAAATGGAAGCTTTCTGATGGTTAAGATTTTTGTCAGTGTTTTCTTATCGCTATATTCCCTCGCCTAAAAAAAGAACTATTTATTATAGCTAGTAAAATATCAAGGGATACATTTATTTTATTTTATTTTATTTATTTAGGGACAGTACCATTTACATTTACTATTTGTTTTTAAGGCTGCTTATACTTTGAAATAAAAATATATTTAGAATGAGCTTGGTAATAAGAAAAATTTTAACACAAACAAATTTCATTACAATGTGTAGAACACAGATAAAAATCAATGAGGCACAGAAGTGAAATATCTACAAACAAAAAGTAAAAATATAATTCTGATATTGTCATTGTTAAAAGTACTCTGCTAACCTAAACCCAGAAGGATAAATCAAAAATTAATTTAAAAAATTATCCAGGAACAAAGAGGAAAACTAGCTAGAGGAAATAAGAATGAAGGTAAGACTCTTCTGAATATTCCATGCTATATCATTTTGATTTTGGAACTACAAATGTTTTGTCTCCTCAAAAATTAATCTAAAAATAAATCTTCAAACAATAAACAAACAAAATTATTTATCCAAAATGTATATCACTTGGTGACAAGACCACATGGAGAAAAGAATTATTTCAAGTCAGTTAAGAAAGACCATATGTCCTTTTTTGCATTATATCGTAAGACAAATTGAATTTCAAAGAAATGTTCATTTTATTTAGTAGTGGTGGGAGTATTATTATTTTGAAATTACTTCAGGCATATAATAGCATAAAGCAAGTAAGTTATTATATTACCACTGTTAGGAACCAAGATCTTCAATATGAAAGAAAAAAGATGCAAATATAAAATCAAAGAAGTTAAATTGAACCTCAGAACTTTTATTTTTGTTTACATTTGAATGAGCAAGAACAACATGCATTCATGTAATTAACTTTTTTCAAAAATAAGTTCTTAGTATTATTCAAGGAATCTCCTGGAAACAATAACAGTCTATGAAAAATGAGTGTTATGAACTAAATTATGTCTCTCCCTAAGTTTGTGTTTGGGTGTTGAAGACTCAATCCCCAAAGGGACTACATTTGGACATAGGGTCTTTAAAGAGCTAACTAAAGTTAAATGAGATCAGGATGGTAGGTCTTTCATCCACTAAGATTGGTATCCTTATATAAAGAGAAGCACACCAGATTCCTCAGTTTTTCGGTTTATACATGGAGAGAAAAACCATGTGCAAACATAGCATGAAAGTGGCCATCTGCAAGCCAGAAAGAATCCTCATGGGAAAATAGTACAGCTAGAACAATGATCTTGACTTCTAGCTTGCAGAACTGTGAGAAAATGAATATCTATTATGTAAGCCACCTAGTCCAGTATAACCATTCCCACCTTTAAATTAAATCAGTTATTCTCTTGGATTTATGTATACTCTGAATCAAAGCAATGAGCACAGCCAGTGCCAGTTTGTGGTATATTAATGCCAGTCCCTACTTCAAGGGATCAGGGTTTCACAAGAAAAAAAAAAATCTATTTTTAGTAAAAAAAGAAAAAAAAAATTTACCTGGATATCTTACTGGATTGAAAACCAGGATCTCCATCAAAGGATCCAATGACCAACATGAAGGACCTCCACATGACTAAAGATAGGACAAGCTGAGCATCAAATATAATGATGAATACAATTGGTTAAAGCTGTTAAATACCATTTTATTAATTCAAAAGTGATCCTTTAAAAGAGATAGAGATGGGAAAAGAAATAGAACCCTGAAGTAAGGAAGTGGAGAAAATATTGTAGCTCACTGGAAACAACTGAAAATAATTAACTCTGAATGCTGGCAATTAAAAGGAAATAAGTAAGCATTTATTCTGCTTTTCCTGTATAAACTACAGACTAACAAACTAGCCCTATTGGTGGTGGTGGTGGGGTGTTCTTATTTATAATCTCCATAAATTTGCAATGGATGATAGACGATAACTATTTGCAAACTCTAATGACGTAAAATGACTTAAGCAAAAACAGTAGATGAGCCATTAGACGAAAAGTTGATGGAGAGATCGAGCTGTGAACACTTGAACCCACTGATTAATCCTAGCAGCACTGAAAATGGGACTTATGTGCCTGCTGATGTGATATTCTTTGATGCACAGCGCACCATGTATAAATGATTTGTACAATGAAATTCTGAAGTTGAATCTAAACAAGTATCTAGAAGTAACCTGTATGTACAGCAAATACAATGAGTAAGAAACAAACAAAATGGCACTATAAGAAAACAAAAGGACAAATCCACACTGTGGGATGTTCTTCAAATGTACTGACCCAGTTTCTTTAACGAGTCAAATATGGAAAGAGGAAAAAGTAAGCAACAGAAGAGGGGAAGAAATTCTTTTGATTATGAGAAGTTGAGTGACTTATCAAGAAAAATATCATGTGTAGACCTTGTTTGGATCCTGATTCCAACTGATTTCAACAAAAAAAAAATTATACAAAGTCATTTTTGAGATAATTGGAGGGTAATTTGATTATAGTATTGGGTATTAGATTATATTAAAGAATAATTATTAATTTTATTAGGTATGATAATGACATTATAATCACAGAAGAAAATGTCCGTATTTATTTTGAGAATTGTGCTGATGTGTATCAGTGAAATTATGTGATGTTTAGAATTTGTTTTGAAGTAATTTAGCAAAGGAAAATACAAATTTAAAAAGGATAAATGAAGCACATGTGGCAAAATCTGGATAATTATTGCATATAAGTGATGGAGATGTAAGTATTATATTATTGTTTGAAATTTTTCATAATAAGACATTTTTAAGCTACTACCTTTAACAATTACAGGGTGATTCTTTAGTGAATCCTAACTGTGTGGTAGTGCAGAAGTCAGACTCTGGCAATGCAGAAGGGCAGACCATGAGTCTAGAGCCTTTAGCAACTGGAGATGGAGAGGAGAAGAAGGGCACAAGAAATGACGAGCAAGGTTGACAGTAGATCACGTGTGCATGTGTTGTATGTACACCTGTGTACATATCTATGTGTGTATGTGTTTCTGTGTTTTAGGATAATAATAAGCTAAGCATTAAGCATTTTAACAAGTTTATAAAAAACCTAGGAAAGAGTAAAATACCCATTATATTTTAGCATATGAAGGTTTAGAGGTTTCAGTTTATACAAACAGTCTAGTCATTTTCTCCTGTGTTCACAGATATTAAACAAGAGTAACTGATTTAATTTAAAGCTGGAAGCATTTATATTAGACCACATTCTGACACTCCGAATCTACTTCTCCCTGCATTTCCTTGCCTATGCCAGTGCCCTACAGGCTTGTATCGGGATACTGCCTGTCTCCCTGTCTCCCACCTTCAGCTTCTTCCTGCTTCCTCTAGCCTGCTGGACTGTATTTTTATCTTGTTATTCATTCACAGAAATCCTTCAGTAATTCCTAGCAAATCATTAAATCTTACTCTTTTAATTTCTTATACTATCCTAACAAACCTTTGCTCTAGACAGTTGTCCTACCTTTTTTTTTTTCTTTTTGGTGCCGGGGAGTGCAAGGCAAGCACTCTAATCACTGAGCTAAATCCCCAGCCCCTGTCCTACTTCTTTATGGGACACCATTTATTCACCCTATCATCTTATACTTGACTTCGAGGGGGAGGGAAGGGGAAGGGAATTAGAAAAAAAAACTCATAATTTGTACATATAACTACTCCCCACAATGACTGTAAACTGCATGAATGGCAAACATGTACTAATAAAAGAAAGAAGATAAGAAAGCAAGCAAGCAAGCAAGCATACTAGGAAAATGCCTAGGGATTTCTAGATTCTCTCCTTTCTCTGAACTCATGTAGCATTCCTTAACTTATTTTATAATTCAATAATTGTTTGATGCAGTATATGTTTCTGTATGAACAAAACAGTTAAAATCAAGTTTTTAAATGACACAAAGATATATTTGAATGCAGGTTCAAGAGTGACATCTGATCCTTAGTTATCTAGCACCTCATATTATTTTAAGTGGTTCATGTGTCAATATAATGCCATTTTTGCCAGATATGTGCACCTCAAGGACCAGAGTTATAGTAATTAAGCAGCTTTGTATACTGCTGAGATCTTTCTTTCTTTTTTCTTTTCTTTTCCTTTTTCTTTTTTTATTTTTTTGGAGGGGGTGATGCTGTGAATCAAATGCAGGGCCTTGCACTTGCTAGGCAAGTGCTCTACCACTTCAGCTAAACCCCCATCCCTCCTCTAAGATCTTTAAAAAGAGAACAATTGGCCTACATTATAGATGTGCATCTCCTAAAAATGGGACTATGCCAAATGATCATCAAAATACCTTCAAATTATATTTTTAGTGCCAGAACTACCTCTGTTAACAAAGTTCAATCATATATAGAGTACTACTGAATAAAGTGTGATCTCTAGGCCAGCAACACTGGCATTACCTAGGATCTTGCTAGAAATGAAGACCTACTGAATCAGAATCTATATTTTATAAGATTCCTCTGGATTCACATAGACACTAAAACTTGAGGCAACATATTGTAGCTACATCACATTAAATATATATAATAAACATATATATAATGTGTGTATAAACATTTCAATATTTCACTATTACTGAGGAATATGTTCCTTTTAGAAACAAAAATTAAGGTTTATAGTTCAACAAAGTATAAGCTATTGCATTCCTGTTCTTCTGAACATTGAGGGCATCCAAAATCGATGTTCAGAGTTTTTGGTGACAGGTGAAAAATGTAACACCTAGAAATTTAACCGATATCTTTTAACATATTTCTTGCTTTAATCATATTTTAAATATAGATGCTAGTTTGTTTTGTTTTAATTAGCAAACCTCTAGAACTTTGCTCCATCTTTCTCTAACACAGTTCCTAATCTTATTCATGGCAATCAGAAATTAAAGCAAGGTTCATTACCTATCTTCTTGCCTTATTTACCCACAGGTAGATTTTAAATGCCAGCATCTGTGTTCATATTTCTTCAAGTTCATACTTCGCTATATTTTTAGCATTTAAAAGTATTAGTATATATTTTATATTTAAATGATCAAAACATTTAAACATATACAAAGTAATCAATATTATAATGAAATCCTATTCACCTATTATCTACCTTCAACAATTTACATTCTGCCATTTTTGTTTTACCTGTACTTTCTCCTATTCCTTACTTTCACTCAATTATAACTTTATATCTCTTTTTAGGTAAAATTTATATATGCTAATGTACATGAATCTCATCTATAAAATGTTGGCAAATGAATTCAAACATATAACTCACAAACTACAGAATCTACCACCTAACGGTTTTCTTTAACAGCATTATTGAAATATCCATACCACCCATTTAAAGTATACAATTAAATTTTGTGGTATATTCACACAGGTTTGCAACCATTACCACTATCTAATTTGAGAAAACTTTGTCTTCCCAAAAAGAATGTATACATTCATTAGCTGTCACTGCCCATTTCCACTCCCCAGTTCTTAGAGCTCTAGGCAACCACTAACCTAATTCTTATCTCTATAGATTTGCCTATTTCTAGACATTCCACGTAAATTGAATCACACAATGTTGGTCTTTTGTGACTGTCTTCTTGCATTTAACATAATTTTTTGCTTGACCAGGGCTAGAGGAATGAATTTGTGGTCTTGTACACACCAAGCAAGCACTCTACCACTGAGCCACACCCCTCTACCCTATCATAATGTTTTCAAGGCTTATCCATGCTGTAACATGCATCAATGCTTTAGTTCACTTTATTGTCAAATACTAATCTATTGTATGAATTTACCAACTTTGTTTACCAGTTAATCAGTTAATAGACTTTGAAACTGTATCTACTTTTTAGCTTCTGTAAATAAACAATTTGCTATCAAGTTTTAAGTACAAGTTCTTATGTAGATATGTTATTACTTCTATATAATATATACCTAGGTATAAAATTGCTAGGTCAGGTGGTAAATTTATGTTTACCATTTTTGGGAACTGCCAAAGTGTTTTCCAAAGTGGCTACATTGTTTCACATTCCCACAAGCTGTATATGAGGGTCCTAATTTTCCATATCCTGGCCAACACTTACTATTGTCATAATTTTGTATTATAACTATCCTAGTGGATAAGAAGTTGTATTTCATAGTGGCTTTAACTTGCAGTTGCCTAATAATTAAATACATTGCTGTATATGGTGGTGCATTCCTATAATTCCAGGTAATTGGGAGGCTGAGCAAAAGGACTGAAATTTCAAGGTCAGTCTGGGTAAATTAGCTAGAACCTTCCTTAAAATAAAAGGGCTGAGAAAGTGGCTCAATATAAAGCCCAGGACTCTATCTCTAGTACTGAAAAAAAGTTGACATCTTTGCACATCTTTACCATCCCTTTGTACATCTTCTTTTGGAGAAAGGTCGTTTCAACTTTGCCCATTTTTAAATGTGATTATATTGTTATATTTGCATTGTAGGATGAATTTATATATTCTAGATGCAAGTCCCTTATCAAATACATGCTTTGTAATATTTTGTCTCATTCTGTAGATTGCTTTTTCATTTTCTTGATGGAATTATTTGTAGTAAAAATTTTTAAGTTTGATGTAGTCCAGTTCATCCATTTATTCTTTTGTTGTTTCTGCTTTTGGTTGTCATATTTTAAAAGGTGTTTCCTAACTCAAACCATGATGATTTATTTTTAGTTTTCTTCTAAATGTTTCATAATTTTAGCTCTTACATTTAGGTTTTTTAAAAACTATTTCTAGTTAGTTTTTGTGCATCGTATAAGAAATTGGCCCAATTTTATTTTTTGCATGTAGGTATCTGGTTGTCCCAGCAGTATTTGTTAAAAAACTTATTCTTAATTGAATTTTCTTAGAACTGTTGTCAAACATCACTTCAGCATAAATTTTGGTCTTATTTATAGACTCAATTCTATTTCATTTATCTATATGTCTAACTTTATGCCAGTACCTCTCTGCTTGACTAGTGTGTTTGTGTGTGTGTATGCGTGTGTGTGTATGTGTGTGTGTGTGTGTGTGTGTAGAGGGATGTGTATGCATGTGTGTGCATATATTGCAGTACTGAGGATTTAAACCCAAGGCTTCGTGCATGCTTGGCAAACACTCTGCCAAGAACTGCAACTCCAGTGTTTTAAAAAATATTGTATTTTGAGACAGGGTCTCACCAAGTTGCTCAGGCTGGCTTTGAACTTGCAATCCTACTGACTCAGTCTCCCAAGTAGAAACATTCACGTTGTTAAATGATAAATTCCTTTGTCTTGTGTGACATGGCTTGAAGGAAGCCAAGAGTGAGGATGACAACAATGAGAATGATTAGTAGGTGACTGAAATAGTTCCTGTGGAAAAGTGGTAGTGACTTGTATTGGTATTATAAGAGGGAAGAGTGGACAGAAGTGTTTTGGAGATAGGTCTTAGGGCAGGATTGCGTAGGTTATGGGGCATGACCTTGGAGAATATATCTAGTTCTTGTTTCTGTCTCTCTGGTGCTTCCACTGACCTCTGCTTTCTGGATGCCACAGTTTTCCTCTACCATGAACTTCTGCCGTAATGTCTTTTACTTGGAGTCAGCTGCCAGTGGTCTGAAATCTCTAAAACCATGAGCCAAAATAAAAATTTTCTTCTTTAAAGTTGCGGGTGTCAGGTATTTTTCCCCAGCAATAGGAAAGCTGAGTAAAAATGAAAATTGGTACCAGAGAAGTGGGATTTCTGCTGTGACTATACTTGATCATGTGGTTCAGAAGCCTTTGGAACTGTTGGCAGTAGGAATTTGAAACCGTTTGGAGCAGTGTGCTACAGAAAGCCTACGTGGTGTAAGGAAACATTGACAAGTGATTCTGGTTAGAGGTCAGAAAACCAAAATGACGGTAGAAATGCAGGCAGCAAAGACCAGGTTTATTAAGTTTCTATTTTTTTTTTTTTTTTTTTTTTGTGGTGCCGGGGATCGAACTCAGGCCCTTGTGCTTGCAAGGCAAGCGCTCTAATCACTGAGCTAAATCCCCAGCCCCAAATGGGAATGGGGACTCTGCTGAGCACTGGACTAGACACTGTGTTTGTGCTGCATTTCGCAAAGAACTGATTTATGTTTGCCCACAGCCTAAAACTTTGTGTGAGGCTGACTTTAAAGCAGTGGATTAACTGATCCGGTGCAGGAAGTTTCAAAGAGACCCTTTGTTAAGATTGTGACATGCACACTGTTGACTGCTTTTAGCCAGGTTGTACTGAAAATTGAGAACAAAAAGCAGAGAAGAAAAATTTGAAAAATGTTCAATTTGACCAGAAAAGAAGAATGTGTAAATTTAAGACCCAAGAAGTTATGGTTGCTAAAGAGATTAACACCATTAAAAAGAAACCAATTACTTTGAAGTGGGACAAGAAGAAAGATGCCTCGAGGGCACCTCAGGAATCAGCAAGACATCACACATGCAAATTCAAGGATGCAAAGCTATAAATGTTTTATCTAAGAAGACAGCCTTAGGTCCTCTACTTGAAAACAGCCATCTAGGGAATTAGCTCCCCAGGATTCATTGCACCATGCTTCACCATCCAGAAGCCTCCGTCTCTATGTGGGCTTCTACTGCTTGAGCTAGCAGCAGACACTGGTACTGTCCATGTGATGCTGGTTGTGCAGGTATGCAGAATACAAGAGTTACTGGATCACAAAGGCTTCCACCAAGATTTCAAAGGAAGGTGTGGGAGGCCAAGCAACGTTTCACAGGTTCAGAATCCCTGCTGGGAGTCTTTCAGAGTGTGACACATCAATCTGTGAGAATGAAGCAAAAGCCGCAGTGGAAATCCCAGGAAGTTGGAGATCCCAGCAATGTGGAACATCTGCTGAGGAAAGCAATAGCAATGAACTTATCCTGTCTAAGAGAAAGGCTGTGTGGGTTTAAGTGCATTGGAGGTCACATCAGGATACCATCTGCCACAGATGCTGAACAAGGAACTACAGGACTTAATATTTACCCTGCTAGGTTTTGATAATGCTTCAGTCCAATCTCTTTCTATTCTATTTCTCCTTTTTAGGAATGAGAATGTTTACCCTGTACCATTATATCTAGGGGGCACATAACTTGCTTTTTAAATTTTATAGAGATTCTCAGAGGAGTCTCAGAGAAGATTTTAGATTTGGACGTTTTTTTTTTTTTTTGTGGTGCCGGGGATCGAACTCAGGCCCTTGTGCTTGCAAGGCAAGCACTCTAATCACTGAGCTAAATCCCCAGCCCCAGACTTGGACTTTTGAGCAATGCCAGGACTGTTGAGACTTAAGGGAAGGCACTAGTGTGTTTTCACTTGTACAAAGGATAGGATGTAGGATCATACTATTTAGAATTATGGCTCTTTACTGTGTTTATTTGGAGTTGTAGTGTAGTTTAAGGACGTGTGACTAGGTGTCAGATTCACAAGGGGCGGACTTATGCTGGTTAATCTTGATCACCAACTGCCAACTTGATTGGATTAAGGGACTCCTAGATGGGTGATTAGATGCCGAGGACACTAACCTCATCAGTGTACTAACCCATTGGGTTCATAGAACAACGAGCCATTAGAGGTTGATGTCTAGTCTGAGGAAGTGGGTCATGGGGGCATGACCATGGAGGTTATATCTCATCCATGGCCCCTTCATCTTTGGCTCCTCCTTTGTTTTTTCCTTGTTTTTCTCTTTCCAGATGGCATGAGTTGAGCAGCTTTCTTGTATCATGTCTTTCTGCCACAATGTTTCTTCCTTGGAACACGGTGACTATGGGCTGAAACCTCTGAAACTGTGAACCAAAATAAATCTCTTCTCCTTCAAGTTACAGGGTTCAGGTATTTTGTCCCTGCAATGAGAAAGCTGACTAATAAAACCATTTACCAAGGTAGGGAAGATCAGGAAAGAGGCACATTTCTGAGGTTTGACTGGGAATTGGTTTTAATCTCATACTGATGAGAGGTCTTTGTGGTAGCCAACTGGAGAGTCTACTTAGAGCCTTGATTATAAAACAATTTCTGTTTCTTAAAATTTCCAAGCTCGGAGTCATCATACCTAGAAAATGCTTGCTCTGTACCTTAGCTTGTCCCTTGTAATTATTCAGATCTAGGGCTGAAACATTCACCTACCTCGAAGTACTATCTCTGAGCCGTGCTTCTCATACTCTTCAAACTCCTGACCCCATCTGAGTTTTACTCTGTCACATTGCCCTGCTTGTTTTCCTCATGGCATTTATTATTATCTAAAATATATTTGTTTTTGTGTTCTGCTTTACTATTTGCTTTCCTCAACTAGAATGCCAGCTCCACAAAAACAGTTGTTTTTCAGTCTTGTTCACTGATATATGTTGCCTTGTGCTAGGGATTAAATTGTGTCGCTGTGCCACAAATTTCTATATTGAAGTCCTAACTCACAGAATGCTAGCATGTGGAGGTACCGTGTTTGGGAGGTGATTAGATTTAGATGAGTTATCATGATGAGGCCCTCATGATAGGATCAATGCCCTTATAAAACAAAGACACTAGGGAGCTTGCGTCCTCTGGCTTTTTCTACTATGTGAAGACATTCCTAGCAGGGTGGCTATCTACAAAGCAGGAACATAGCTCTGAGTGAGGAACCAAACTTATGATAACCTCAATCTTGAATTTCACAGCTTCCAGAACTGTAAGAAATAAGAAATAAATTTCTGTTGTTTAAATCACATAGTCTACAGTATTTTGGTGTATTTATAATGAAGAACACGCATAATATATACACACATACATATTTAATGAATGAATGCATTTCAGAGTTCAGAATGTTAAAGGGTAGTCTGGGTAAGAAATATAATTTGAGAGGTTTTCAACAGTTAGATAGTGTATAAAGCTAAAGTGATGGATGATGCTAACTGAGGACATAGGAAGAGAAAAGGGTCCAGGACAATTTTTGAAGAAGTCTGAGAAGGAATAGCTAGAGGGCTGGAGAAAAATCAGCCAATACTACAGTTTGTTTCAAGAAGGACAGAGTAAATTACTATTAAGAGGACAGTAAATTACTATTAAGTGGATTACTGTCAGCTGAGTTGTTAATTCATTAGATCTTTGCTGAGAGCACTTACTAAACAGAAAGCCAGATTCTTGGTGGATGAAAAGATGCACAAAATGTAACTATAGGATATAGTGGCTGATGATAGTCATAGCAGTAAAGATGAACCAAACTCTGTAAATGCTCAAGATCCTTGTATAATATTTGCATATAACCTACAGAGTCTTCCAGATCACTTATAATTCCTAATTCAGTGTAAATGCCATGGAAATAGCCGCTTACTACATTGTTAGGAAGCAATGACAAAAGACTAAGTGATGCAATAATCATAACCCTGACTACATAGTACACAATCCTCATAGTTGGCTGAATCATAAAGACAGAGGGTTGGTTTTACTGTTTTTTTTTCTGTACCTTTTCTATACAGAAAACAGTATATTTCCCTAAGGTTAAGGGGAAAAATGATTCATTGACATAAAGAAGCCTATTAATGCAGACCCTTGGTAGGAAAATTCAAGGAGAACCAAATTTATTCAAGTATTTCTAGAGTACCCAATACATATTTTGCTTTAAATTTAACCTTATAGTAAAACAAAAGAAGCTGTGTAAACCGTTAAGAAAGCTTATAATTAGGAAATAATTAAGTTCTGGTCAATGGCACATTGACCAGAAACATACTGCAATGAGGATAGATTAAACTCAAAACATAGTTTCCCTAAAAATAAATTAAGATATTGTCCAATAATACACCCTAAATCATTAGAGTCTTCCACCTCATACCTTACTAGGCATCTACTAAAGATATAGAGATTTTTGTTCCATTGTGTGGGAAGAGAAAGATATGCAGCATATGTGCCATAAATTTACTGTGTTCTTTACTGAGGTTAGGAAGGAAAAAAAAAAAAAAACTCTTATGTCTTGGAAAGGCTGTAATAGAATATCTGAGGCAGTAAGAGTTTCAACATTTACATTGAAAATGATCCTGGTTTACCTCCAAGGACAAAATCCGGCTCTGAAAGGCCTCTTCCCTGAGCTTTGCCAAGGCCAGGATCAGGAGACCATCAGCATAATGAGGGCTGCATGGCTAAGTCACTACATTGTACTGAATTCTTATGCCAACAAAGTGGCTGTAGACATAACAAATGTTACAAGCACATTAGAATTACAGGCTGTAAAAAAATACTGCAGTATGAATTATTTGTCAAGAAATAAAAGATGCATTATAATTTGCCAAGAAACAACAGTCTAATGTGTTCCCCCTTTTTTTTAAGTGCTTGCTTGCAAAATATTTGAAAAGTAAATTATCTATTACTATTGCTTGCTTGCTAATTGTCAGTAATAATCCCTTTCAATTACTATGGTGAAGTAGGTCAGCCAATTTTTAGTGCTTATGAAACTTGCAATTTAGAGCAAGGCAGCATATCAGCAAGTTAGATTGTAATATGATTGAACAAATAGGTTTCCTTTCTGTCTGCTTAACCCTAAACGTGGTTCCAGACCTGCTCTAATATCTAAAAGTGATTATGCTTAATTTTATTTATATTATTCTTACGCTTATTTGTAATAGTTATAGTCCAGTCCTCTTAATCCTTTTTAATCTTTTAATTAGTATATTTTACTCTTTAGAGCAGTTTTATGTTTACAGAAAAATTAAATAGTTCTTAGTTCCTTCATAAACAGTTTTTCCCACTCACTAACCATTTTTATTTATCCAACTCTTCTTTGAGTATTTAATATTTTGGGAAAGGTTGGGAATCTGAGACCACCTTTGTATATTTTTAATAAAGCAACGACCTTCTATCATATTCCCCTCCAAAATTCCTTCTGATGTTTCTGGTATCTTGTCCATTTACGTAGCTCATCTCTCATAGCTATTAAAGAACTTTAGACTGGCCATTTTGATAATGACCCTAGCAACAATGGAGAGGGTAGACTGGGGCAGTGAAAAGTTGGGAGAAGGAAAATCAATAGGGCAGAACTGATGAAGGACTCAGAGACGAAGATAAAGTAGTGATAAGTGGGTTGGAAAAGAAAACAGATTTGAGAGAGTTTGGGGGTAAATGTAACATGACCTAGTAATGAGTTACATACCTGTGTGGATATAGGAGAGGAAGGAAATCCCAGATTTCTGGCTTGGGCTTCTGCTGCAGCCATGAACAGAGATGGGAAAATTTGAGAAGGGATTTGAGGAAGTAGGAAATGCTGACTTGTCTTACTTAAGGAACATCCAAGCGAAGACTTTTACTTTCAGATTGAAATACAGAGAGCTTTGGGAAGATCTCAGGACAGGTTTAAAGTTGTGTGAGTTGTACTTGCTTTGGCAGCACATATACTAAAACTGTGAGTCATCAGTGTATGGTAAAAACCAGAGACGTGGCTGGATATGGGACATACCAAGGAAGCTGTGCGCTCACAGAAAAAAAGACCAGCTTGAAGATCAACAAATCTGAGTCTTGCTGGTATTACACAGTTGAAGAGTGAAAGAATATCAGAATATCAGTATTAGAATTGGGCGTTTTCATTTTACTTTCAGTTTTATCATCAAATTGAATGAGCTTGGATAAATTATTCTCTTTCTCTCTCTCTCCTTCTGTCTCTCTCTCTCTCCCCCCCCTTATTCAAAAGTGACAATAAGATTTAACTGAAGGATCAGTGTAAGATATGATAAATTAATGTATGAAAAATACCCTGAAAAGGTAAATATAAGACATAACCTGTCTTCTAAGGTTTTCTACTTTGGAAATTCTGACAAGGAAGGAAGAAAGAGAAAAACATGCAGGGCAGACTGGAGAAGGAAGTGACTGGAGGATGTAACAACCAGCAGCTCCTCTTTCATTTTAACATTTATTCTGTCAGGAACTGCTGTGGTTTTGCATTGTATCTCTTCCAAAAAGATATATTGAAGTCTTAATTCCCAAGCACCTCAGAATGTGATCTTATTTAGAAAAAGAGTCATTGTCCACATTACTTAGGTTGGGGTCATACTGGAGAAAGGTAGGCTCCTAATCCCACATGGCCGGTGACCTCATAAGAAGACGGCTAAGTGAAGACACAGACGCACAGGGGGGAGGCCGTGTATAGACGTTAGCAGAGAATGCAGGTACTCAGCTACAAGTCAAGGGATGTCAAAGAATGATAGAAAATCACTAGCGTCTGGGGAGAGGCAAGGAAAGACTCTCCTCTACACATTTCAGTGGGAATAAGGCCGTGATTCCAGACTGCTAGCCTCCAAAACTACGCAACAAGAGTTTGTATTGTTTTAAGGTTCTCACTTGTGGTACTTTTTTTTACTGAAGCCTAAGGAAACTAATGCAGAACTAATTATGTTATGTTTAGAAAAGTCTTTAATAAAGCCCATGATCTAGCTCAAAGCATATAAATAAAAGATATGACAATAATAATAATTATTGTAGAGTTACAAAATTTTATAGAGGGATTATATATGCAAGTAAGTAAAGTCATTTGTACCTGCACAAGAAGCCATATATTTCAGACATTAAAGCACAGAGTCAGCTATGATGCAAATCTGGTCACTTTAGTTTGTTGAATCACTAGAGATTAAAACGTGTGGCCCAAATGCATTTCCCAGATCCAGAAATGTGAGAGGACTATGTTCTGGACCTCATTTCTGCTCTATGGGGCTTAGAGTTGGCATTGATTCTTCATTAGTTAATACTGCTTCCCACTACTGCTACAACAAGGCAGACAGCACCATTGATCATACAAAGTGTATCAAAGAGTACTGTCAAGGATTTAAAACTATGTTTGAATCCTCGCTGTGCCACTGTTGTAGACGTTTAGCTAAGTACTTAAGTGGACATCTGTAAATTTTTGTCTGTTCACCCTTTCAAGGATTGTTCATCCTCCACTCTAAGATTAAATGGGCCTGCTTCTCTTGATCTCAAGGCCAGAAACATGGCTCTTGCAAGTTCAAGTCTCTAGCTCAGCGAATCTAAATGGTTTGGCAAATGTTACATAGTAGACTCTGTTCCCACTACAGCTACAACAAGATAGAATGTTTGTCTTTGCTATTGTGAGCACTATAGGCCAGTGTGGCCGGCAGCTGACGTGTTGCCACAAGGAGCAAGTCTACTTGAGAATGAAACCAGTGCAGAGAAAAGCAGAGCTGAGTGATGGGGGTGGGCAGGGGAGACAGGGAGAGAAACATCATCTCAGCCAATAAATTTAGCTGTGCCTTGAAATCTGACCATTTACATACTTGGATTTTATAATTATGAAAACTAAAGATTCATCTTCTTTCCCTTTTATTCCCTTTGTCTGGTTTGAGATGAGTTTTATTATTACTTGTCTGGTTTTCAGTTTCCTGATCTATAAATTAAGGGGATTATCCTTGAACTCTGACCACCACTAAGAGAAAACGAAAATCTCTGGAATGGAAAGTATAAGAGACATATGGGGTAGCGTCATTGTAACTCACCCAAACACCACCAGCCTAAATACAGAGCTAACAGCTAAACCCAACCTAGACCAACCCAATCCCAGCTAATCTGCCAACACATGAGCAATAATAATTTAAAAAATGATGATCATAAATTAAATGATTAGAAGATGTTCAAGGCATTAAAACTTAGTTAACTTTACATATGGTCATGTCTAAGAATGGAACACTAATAGCTGGATACTTTCTCCATTTTATCTCCACAAACTCCATTTTCTTGTCATTATCTCTGCCCTTAAGCCTAACACTGTAATTGTTTTGTTTCTAAATTTCTCTAATCCTACCTAGAAAATGACAAAAAGCTGCATTTATTATGCACTGATGTAAATTAAATAGGTCTAAATATCAGTTTGAGCCCTTGAATTTTAGAACTGGAATGGAAGTCAGAAATTATCTAGTTCAATTTCCTCCTTTTATAGATAAGAATACTATGGTCCAGAGAGCTTTCCTGACCTATCAAAGATCTCTCAGCTGATTAAGGTCAGATGAGACAATACCCCAAGCCTTTTAATTCCTACTTCATCACTCCTTCTATTACAACAAATCTCTCCTGGTGTTTACCAAATTTGGAAGGCCTCAAAGCTAATATTCCCTGCTGACCTCGCTGTTTCTAATTTTTCTAAGTATATTTGGGGCTTTTGAAAGCTATGAGCTTGAATATCAAAGTTTCTTGTCCAAAAATTGAACAACAAATGGAAGGAGCCAGTAAGCTTGATGCCTTGTAATTAGACTGTTTTACATTTTGTAAATTTTCTGTTCCATAAGAGTACAATGTCTCTGCCATTCAAAAAAGAAAAAAAGAACAGATTTAAGTTGCCACTCCATCTCTGCCTTTTATGACAGCAATTTTTTAAAGGTTGAGCAGAGTTACCCCGACACCTGTTTCTTTTAAACTGAAAGGGACCCAGCTGCACTCTGTAGGGAAATCACAAAGACAACTGGAGATCTTGTCAATTTACAGCCAAGCTTGGCTGGAGAAAAGTGGATAGCTGATTTGGGAAGATAGGAAATAAGTACATTTACCTGCAGATGAGCATGGCCTAGCTGAAGAGACCAGAGATAATAAGGAAGGCTTCTTTTGGTTTGGTGGGGAAATCCACGATTCTGTAACATCAATCAAGACAGTTTTATCTGATTGCTAAGTTTCAAGAAATGCAGTGAACATTTAAAATAGCTGTACAGAAAGAGAAAAAGGAGACAGAGGAAGGTACATTCTCTGTCATGTAAAGTTGAAGACTAAAGACATACTGGATAATATAGAATTAATACCAAATTTTACTGCTATCATATTGAAGTAGTGAAATTAGGTTAATTATACAAGAACAAAGGATCTCCCTGTAGATTTCCAGGCCTCACCTGCAAGGGATTAGAACCTCAGTTCAATGCACATAGAAGAGGAGTAGTGCCTTAGTGTGAAGGGGCTGGAATAACAGAATCAAATTCTTCAAAAATGAATTTCTAAAAAGTCTTATTGAGAATAATGACACACCATACATTCTTTAAAATGTTCCATAAACGTAGATGAAGATCATTTGCAGCATACTTATTAGCTTATAGCACTTCCTGTCCTCATTTACCTATAGGCTACCAATGTGAGCAGTGTGTCCCTGTACAATGGGCAGCACACAAATACACACATGCACATAAAATATGCACAAAAACCCATATTAACTTTAACAATCTGACTCTCTTGTGGGAAGGTATTAATCTGCCTAATTAATCCATTATTACTGCCTACAGGGAACAATGCAATTTTAGAGGTTATAAGAGAACACGGAAACAGAAAGCCAGTTAGGATCCTGGTACAAGCAGGAAGATGCTTGGAATCAGAAGGGAGGTTCAGAGAGAAGGAAGAAGAATGAATGTCAGGTTATACAAGCAACAAAGAGGACCCTCCTCCTTCTCAATTAATTTCACTTAAATATTCCTAAAATACCAATTATGTGTGAAGGATATGCTGAAGTATTAATCATCTCTCTATTTACAGTCTCTACTCTATGATTAAGCTTATGAAATCTACACATCTAAAATATTAAAATACACAATGAATAGCAGTGACAGATGACTGTCCTGGCACGAAGGGTCGTAAGCAGTTGGAGATTAACGATGTGATTTCAAGGTAGGCATGGAGAATGGAGCTGAAATAAGGTTTCAGTTAGAGGTGAGTCTGAAGTCCAAGATTCAAGGATGATGGCATGCAGGTGGAAAGGCCTGGGAAGAAATTCTCAGTGAGGGAAAAGAGATGAATAAACGTGAAGATGAGGAAATTCTGGAAACACAAGCAAGGGCAGAGAGGAGACCACCACTGACACCAGAGAGCAATTTCTTGAAACAAATACGTATGAGAAAAAGGGAGAGAGAGTGAACGACTGTTGTCCAGGTAGAACATGGAGAGCCGATTTTAAAGAAAAGAAGTCCGACTCATTTTAGTGAGGTTGACCAGCTTCTAATTATCGAGGCAAGCTCTCCCTACAGAAGGATATTCTGCAATGTGTCTGGAATCTGAGAAGTCCTCCAGGAGATGGTTCTATTTAGACCAACACTGACCAGATAGCCATGTGGACACTGAGAGGACCCTAGCAACAGATTTGGAGTGTAGGGGACACACAGTCCCCTGCAAACAATGCCATGTCATGTACTACCTCAGTTTTCTTCCAGTTTTCTACCCACCTGGTTTCACATTCACCAAAGGAAAAACCGAATTTTTTACTTCCCTCCTACTCACTTCCTGTGGCAATGTGTATGGGATTTATATAATTTTGAGGATTATGAGGATGTTCCAAATACTAAAGATTCTCTCAACTATGCAATGCTGACCAGAAATTCTCCCAGTGAATGCTTGGTGAAGAGATAGTGGCATCTTAAGCAAATAATCTGCTAAATTAATAAACCTCATAAATTACAAAATCCCTGAATACCAACTGCTGAAATACAATCACTCTCTGACCTGAACCTATTAAATGAAGAAGTCTGCTGTGCATAATTTACAACAGTGCTATGAATGAAAAATAGCTCCTTAAAAGAGAGATAAAATATAAAAATGGTCTTGCTGTAGAAACAGAATTACTGGTTATTTCAGTTCTTATTTATTTTAATACTGGCTTATGGGTAATCTATTAATTTTTATCTTTATCATTGTTTTGTTCTCAATGGCTCAATAATCTACAATCAAGACAGTATTACATTTTCTTGGTTGCATGTTAATTGTTCTGTGAAAAAAGCAGTATTTACCATGTTTGTATTGTACATATACATAACATTTCCTCAAAACTAGAAAGTATAATAGTACATGTGTGGTTGAAAATTAGGAAATCTAAATTGCAAAAAATCATTACAGTAAAAGACACAATGCCATTAATCTCCCTCAAAATATTCCCTTTCAAAATACTGCTCCTCACTTCAAACACATCATTCTTGCACTTTCTGAGGCACTTTTGGAGGTCCTCTTTCCTAAGGGCCTTTAGTTGCACCTTCCTGGCTGCCTTGATGTCCTAAATGGATCAAAACATTTACCTTTCATAGTCACTGTGATTTTGGAGAAGAGCCAGAAGTTTCACAGTGCAGATCTGGTGGATGAGGTGAAAGAGAAAACACTGGGATGTGGAATTTGACAGTAATTCCATAAAACATTTTGAATTTATTCAAGACATCCGTGCAGTCTAGAAAAGGCATTCAGAGAAGAGGACTTCCAGAACCGCTTTAGAAAGTGGTAAAAATGATGGGATAAGTGTGTTCAAAGCAAGGAGGAGTATTTTGAAGGGAATTAATGGTAATGTGTCTCTCACTGTGGTAAGATTTTTCATATTTAATTTAAACATTCACCGTATATTTTGATCACACATCATACATATCTATTAGTAACACTGTCAATGTAATTAGCTATATTTTCCCAAAACATCAAACATTAAAGGTAGTAAATCAGTGGATCTAAGGTTGGGGAAATTTGGCGATACCAATCAAGAGATACAAAGCTTCAAATGTGGTAAATGAATAAGTTCTACAGATCTGCTGTACAACACAGTGCCTGTAACTACCAATATGATACTGTATACTTCAAAATCTTCTATGAAGGTAGATCTCAGTGTTTCCACTATGGAGGGTTGTGCATGAGAAAACTTGAGAGGTGTGGGATGTGGTGATGGTAGCCTGGTGTTTGTATATCTCCGAAACCATCAATTTGGACATGTCAAATGTGGGTACATCTCTGTATATCAACTATACCTTCATGCCTTTAAAAATAAAAATTAAAAGAATCAATCAGTAGTTCTTAAATGGAGTAGTTTTGCTTTCCCCTGTCCCCCACAAGCAACTGGCAATGCCTGGAGATACTTTTGTCTGTCAAAACTAGGGCAAGTGGTGGTAGTGGTATCAGGTGAATAGAAGACAGGAATACTGCCACACACCCCACAACGCATACCCATCTAAGTAAACCATTATTCAGCCACATCAGTGATAATGTTGCAGTTGGGAAAATCTGGATTAAAATGAAAAAAAAATTAACCTATGTTTCTAGGAATTTGGAAGGAAAAGGCTCTCCTGAGCACAACCTCTTGGCAAATCCTTTGCACAATTTTTACCCCTAAACAGGCTATCCTGGGTCAGCCAAAATGAATTTAAAACTCACCTTCCTCAGCCCCCTCTGGAATTTTGAGTAAAAGGTTTAACGGCAGCCATTTGCTTGAAGATGACACAAGGGACTTCAACTGGTGTAACTCTTTCAGGGAGATATAATCCAAACTATGATTGCAACCTGGGTAGAATGTTGGTTTCAGTGTATATCAATATAAGAAACATTTTGAACTCAGATGAGCTAAAAGAAGTACGGAGAAGAAAAAATCTTGTGTCTGGCCTATCATGCTACTAATGAAATCATATTTTAAACTCCCACCTGTATTGTATATTATTTTAGGACTTTGAGGGTGAAAACTTGCTGGGATTGAGTGATGAAAATAAAAAGTGGCATTTAATTAAGGCAGTCATATATTCTTATTGTTAGGTCCAAATATACAAAACATGAATGAAAAGTGCAGAAGTTTCTTCAATTCTTTTTATGACCTAAAGTCAGTTTAGCTTTGGAGGTCCTCCAGAAAACTCTTAAGATGAGAAAACTGTCCACTGAGTTCTTTATTTTTTTAAGCTCTAAGACTTTTATTCCTTTTGTAATTATTATTCATCAAGTCCTTTATGGTACATATTTATTTAAGGTTTTTTTCCTCATCATTTCCATGCATCTCTATAGTTTGGGATAGCAACATATGATATGTTAAAATTATGTGGATTCACCCTACCAAAGAAAAAGCATATTAAACTGAAAAATATTTTTAAAGGATTATCAGAGTCATCTTCTTGTGCTTTTAAGTGAACTTCACATTTACAATGTTATCATTTTCATTGAGTCTTGAAATTTGTGCAGTGAGGTTTTAGTGTATCTAGTTCAAATACGTTAACATGTTGGTTTTCAAACATTTTTTATTTACCAAAAAACCCAGATTTTTTAAAAAGCCTAAACTACAAAATGAACATTGAGACTGAGGAAGGGGAATCAGCTCAAGAATTGGAGCAAGAAATGGATACCAGAAGGTTCCCTCTGACACTGAGGAGTAGCGTGCTGCAGGCTAACTGGACCCAGGCTTGAATCTTTCGGAGGTGGTAATCGTGGGAATACTGCTTATCCTCTAGGTCTTTGTTCTCTTACCCAGAAAATGGAGATACTAACACCTACTTCATGGCTTTTGATAACAACTAGATGAAGTAATTTGTGTAAAGTAGTATTAATGATGTTCATTAATTTCCCCCTCTTCATTTTCTGTTCTGCTAATCTTGCCTTTATAATATGGTATTCTGTATGCCTAAGTGGCAATCAACTATCTTATAAATTCATTGAGAACAGAGAAGGTGCCTGAAATTTATTTGCTCAGCCTTTTGTACAGTGCCCTAAACATCAAATTAGAGTGGATCCCCAATTACTGAAAGCAGCCAGTCCTCAAAGGCAATGGAAAAGAAAAGTGCCTCCAACATTTGTCCATGTGTTACTCAATGTCATTTCTGTTAAAAAGCCTCCAGCCTTCTCAGTAGTCTTTGGCTTTCGGGAATAACTATCAGTCATAAAGCTTAATTACATCAAAAGATCAAAGAAAGCTGGGTGTGGTGGCACAAGCCTGTAATCCCAAAACTCTAGAGGCTGAGGCAAGAGGATTGTAAATTCAATTCCCAGACTGGCAATTTAACATTTTAGCTAGACTCTGTCTCAAAATATAAATACATAACAAAGTAAATAAATACAATTTTTAAAAAATCAAGAGAGAGTTTTTTCCTCTAAATAAAGAGTGTAACTTGCCCTGATGCTTTCCTTACACAAGACAGTGGTTCTCAAAGTTAGAAATACAAAGTTTCAGATGCTATCCGGACATCAAAAATCTGACATCTGTTCTCACAAAATCTTGCAGGTGCTTCTCATGCACTTAGAAATTTGAAAACATCAGCCTAAAATGATGTCCTTTTTTCTCCTTTCTAGTTAGCCAGGTTCTGAGGGCTATCAATGATGTTCCAATAGCTTATCAAAGGTAGATAACAGGATAATGATACCTACAGTGTATCAATGTAGAGTTAGATAATAAAAATAGAACACAGAGTTTCACAAAGTATAGTAGTGATAATTCACAGGCTTTAAATATTCACTAAATTTAAAAAATAAAGGGATTCATTTAGGCAGATACGTTTAGGCTACCTAAGTTAGATAGGATTTTTACCCTGAGAAATTCTCAATCTTTTCATAGACTCAAAGACATTCTAAAATTTCAAATTTCCAAAATTTATTTGAAATCACCTTTCTCTTCAAATAAAAACATATTTCTGCTTATACAAATGCCTCTCTTTTGTGTCTGAGGTTCCTACATCTGAATTTTTTATAACTTATTATTGAGTGTTTAACATTACATTACAATTGCATGAAACCTTTCAAAATTATTAACCCAGTGGTTCTGAACTGGAGCAATTCTGTTCCCAGGGAATGTCTGATCATGTGTGGGGGTATTGTTCTTGCCACAGTTGGGAGGGATGTACTTACCACTGGCAAACAGTGAGCTGAGACTAGAGATGCTGTTAAGCATTCTATAGTACACGGAAGAGCTTCCATGAAGAAAGAATTATTCAAGCAAAATGCAATAGTATTGAGGTTGAGAAATCTTTTGTTAGCAAATCAAGTCTTTAGTGAGCAATCATACTTACACATTGATCTACAATAGACTTGTCTTTTTCATCACCGAAATTTTAATTTTACTGTATTGCCTTATACAAAAGAGACACCTGATAAGAGCATATTAAATGAATGAATTTATAGAATTAGTGACTGGGGAAAACATGGCTATCGTGAATGAAATAACAGAAAACCTTGCAAGCCAATGTAAAAAGCCACATTACTTAACTCATCAAGTGATATCCACATCCTTATAAACCCTGCATAGGCAGGACAATTGCAAGTGCCCTTGAATGACCATAGCAGTCAGCAGTTTAGCCAGGGGATGTGACATAGTGCACAGAGGACAGGGGAGAGTCACAGGCCATCACACATGTTGTAGGTCAGTTCCTCAGTTCTGCACATGTACTCATGTGATTCTACCCACAAGTCCGCTCTTCCTTTGATTCTGTTCATGTCCTATCGCAACCGACAGAAATTATCAACTGGTGGCATAAATGCCATAAGGTTTTGTTAACCACCCCAGGATTTGTTTGTCTGATTACTTTTAAGAGCTTTGTTTTCTTGTGAATTATTTTAATTTTTAGCAAATAAGTCAAGCAAAGCTCAAAGTTCCCCTTAACATCACCCCATCCTACTCTGCAATTTTTGAATCTTTTTTAAAAAACAATTTGAGTGGCTTCAGGGGGACCCTCTCAAGTTCACCACATTTTCTCCTTCTGTGTCACCCTCAGCCTTCCTGTCGTCTGTATCTCACTGATCTGGCCTCTGCATTCATTCTTCCTTTGAGCTCTGTACTTGGAACCCTGAGACCATCTGTTTTAGTTACTTTTCTCTCGTTGTTGGGACAGAATACTCGACACCCAAAGTTAGGGGAAGAAAGGTTTATTAGCTCACAGTCTGCAGAGATTTCAGTCTATAGTCCGCTGGGTCCGAGACAGGGCCGCATGGCAGAGGCAGGGCGGGCCTGGCAGCCCACTGGACCGGCTGACCGGCAGCAAAGTGAGGAAAATGCAAGGAATGTATGCAAATAAGCAATGCAAACAAGCAGCTAGTTAGCTTCTTCCTGTATCTTTTATCTAGGCTACCTGCCCCCAGGGCGGCCCGCACTCCCACCCCCAATCTCAGTCTCACATCCTTGATCCCAGCAGAACGATGCCAAACTGATCAATGGATCAATTTAGTAATCACACACTCT